>LUCM01010213.1:175507-188000 GCA_008360955.1 Fasciolopsis buskii | reverse complement strand
GACAGGTGTAGGTCCACTCCCTGTTCCCGTTGGATATTCACTCTTTTTATATAAACGTGTAACTCTGGGGAACGGCAGCGATCAGTGAGGCATGCCTTGCTGTTTGACGCGGAACGATGATGATGATGATGATTCCAAGTACTCAGAGTTAGCATGACTTCGAGCCTCACTAGCTGAGCGTTCAGGTTAATTTACGAGGTTCACAGCAGACTTTCGAGGCTGGTGAAACGTTGATTCCTGTCTACACATCTAAGACTGTAAGCGGTTGTCTTTACGGTTATCGTGTGCACCCAAAAACACCTCCCGCATACGCGAAATTTTCTGTGGCTCGCTGGCCTCCTGGAAGTCCCTTCGATTGACTTTCAGGTCCAGATTAAGCATGTCAATAGGGAGCACCCGTCTTCGGAGCTTTCTCACGTACACAAGCACACGCACAAGGAAGGGTAAATTTCGTTCATTAACAGTAAGAACCATCACTCTCACTTCATGTATTTTGGGTCATATTTACTATTCTATGATGGTATGAATGAATAGTCAAAAGCCAGCCTGTTTGGTGCAATTTTAGTACTCGATGTATTCTGTGAAGCTATTCGGAGTGGGAAAATCATCAGTAGAAAAAAAACGACGAACGGAATTCGGCAGTTTACGAGTTTTTCATTACATTTTGTCTTGTGACTTTGCCACGTCTAAAATAGGAAATTTTCGTGCTGCACCGACTTGAAGCAAACAGTCTGCGAGACAGAAGATACGAAACCCCGAAACATGTGATCAGGGTGCGAGTTTGTCCCAAACACAAGCACCTACAAACTCGATAATGCAACCGACGGCTCGAGTTAACCTTGCACCTAGACCAGCTGATTTTAAAAAACCCGAGTGGCTTGAGATTTGATTAGTCACAAATACGATGACTTTTGTGACGAGCAAGCTGTGATGTCCACTGTTGGATTTGGTTGTGCACGTGTTGATGCTGGTTGATACGCTTACTGGGATTTGGCTTACACGGGGTTTCCTCTTTCGCTGTCCATTGCCGATTGTAATGTGTGTGAATCCGATCGAAGAGCACTGTCCCATGGTTGGCACGTTAAACCACAATTTTCAATTAGCCAGGTTAATGAGATAAGTTGAACTGTGCCCATCGTGACTATTCAAGGCCTCAAGAATGTCGGTTCTCGACAAAATCGGAGTGCAAGTACACGAGGTAAGATCATCTGATCTCATCCAAAGTTCATCTACTTACTACTTCCTTTGGAGTTGGGACGGGTCATTTCATTTTCTGGCGATATTCGTTATAAACCTAGCTTTGAATGACGGAACTGTGTTGGTCTTGTTAAATGCGTTCGGTTGCAGTTTCGCAGATACTTGTGATGAATTCAAATTGCTACATCCTGAGAAAGCAGACATTCACCACCTACGCTGATACGACTGCTCATCAGATTGGTGGGAACGGGTTCCGTTCACCGCGTGCTCAATTCGGTAACCCGAAAACGTGGAGCTATTCAAGAAGAAATCGGAATTGCCTGGATTGACAACCAACTTCGAATCTGTCCCATTTCTCATGCAATCTCTAAACCACACACTGTCCGTTCCTCGATCGTACCCGACCCGCTCAAATCCATTGTTTTGCTTTATGCAAACAATGAAGACTTATTGTTTATCCCTTAACAAAGATCGCATTATGCCGCCTTCTGGAATTGCATGAAAACTTGGCTATTAAAAAAAGAAGTGACAAGACTGATTTTTTTTGCAATAGTGCCAGTGTAAAATAAATGCTTAAATGTATTTCCATCAACGTCTACTCCTCCAGGTTGACACACCTGGCAAAACTTCCTAGAGTATTCTGGGGACACTCGCAGTGGTATTTGTCATAGAACCATTGGAATATATCTCTTAAGATTCATCGATGTCATAGTCTGCTGTATGCCGTCCATAATTTTCAGTTGGTTGTACAAGAACTCAAGAGAGTTAAGATCAGTAGGTCTTGATGACCACAGGATCAGTTGGCCCTTCCAAATCCATTGATCGGGAAACTGTACCTCCAACCACGACCGAACAGGGTTTATGAGATGAGTCAGTGCTCCTGTTAAAATTCTGTAGGTTTGTGTTTATCACCTTCCAATGATGACATCTGTTGCACAATACGTTGGGAGAACAAATGCAAGTAGGTTAGATTACTCTCAGTTCCATAGAAAATATATGGTCCATGGCATCCCGAGTCACACGATTACTTTCGGACTGAAATGTTAATGCGCATCCAATATAACTCCCGGGCTGTTTCATGTCCAGTAGACTTGATTATCATGATTTACTTCAAATTGGTTATCAAATACAACTTCGTCTAAAAAGATAGTGACTTCATACAAAATTGCTCGCGTCTAGAGAGATTCAACAAGCCAGCCTCGAAAAGACACGTTCTTCTGCGTATTCATTTTGCAGAATAGTTAATATCATATGATTATTATTAGAGATTATATGATACGTATGCTGAAGAGACTTGGGACTGTATAATAGAATCGATGATTACGATATAACTGTTCATCAGTTTGGCGGTGGAACCTTGAAAAAAGCATTTACTCGGATGATCAATTCGACATCAGCTCGAGTGAATTGACAATCTCTAATGTGCTTTGATCTCTCACCTGGATGCGATGTTCGTAACTGGACGAATGAAGACTGATACCACAACCATGGTGGAATGCCACCCTGTGAAAATGCAAGATTGGAAGTAAGTCAGATATAATTTTTGTAGAATTATACCGTACATAAAGTTTGATTAACGCGCAGTTTCGTAAATTCGCAAACTATCACAAATAATGATAATTGCGAGTACGTGTCCTGCGCCGAAATCAATAGAATAACGATATTAAAGATTAGTGCTTTAGTGAAAATCGAGGGAAGAAATGAACATCTTTTCATTCGATGGATATTAAATCTAGTCCAAATATTTTAACTAGGTAATTATTTTTTTATCTACTGGTGGAGTTTTAGGGCCATCCTATGATAGGAGCGATCTAGTGTGGTCATCTTAAACAAAAATGTCGACATGTTTGCACACGATTCGCATCAAGCAAGCACATCGGGAACGAGTGGATGCAAACTTCATGTTAAAAAATATAATATGGCGTCATAGCCACCAACGATCGATCATTTGGAATTGTGGCGACTCAAATAACGAAATGATAGCAAATCAGCAATGACAACTGATCCGAAGATGCTCCGCCGATGAATTTTCAGTCTTATTTCACTGAAATGTCATTTATTGAAAACTTACTGAAGTCTGTCGTACGACAGAACCCATCACTTGGCCCCACACACTAGAACGCTGGATTCCGGTGAGTCGTGCTGACTAAGCAAGCAGAGGACCGTCAACTGTTATTTGAATTTGGTGAATTTCAGTCACATGCGGACGAGTCAGCTCGCCCTTGCGGGTCGGTTTTACGCACGCCCCTTAATCGGTGAGTCTGCACTTGCAAGACTCGTGTTAGGTTTGGCAGAATGTGTGCGACGTAGATACCATCGAGGGTATTCGCTGCACGACGCCTTCACCTGTGCACTTTTAGTTCTGGATCACGTCACAACACAATATGTTTGAGTGGACGGTTTCACAGTACGAGCTCAGCGGAGTGTGCATGAAGCTTCCGGACAGTGGATCACGAAGGAAAGCCTCCAAGAGGGAAGTTATTTCACTGTAGGAATTACTTATTCAAACTACAACAAAAATGCATGCCCCGTCGAGAGCCGTTACAAGAATGCTGGTACGATGGGATATATAGGCATATGTAATTTGCTGTTTCACTATTTATGCACGTCCCCTTATGCAGAGCATCGACTGTTTGTAGCAACGTTTAAACTTGCAAAATCAGTACCCGCGTTCAAAAACCTCAAACACAACGCGCAACACAAAATGTTTTCTCAATAAACAGTCTCTGGGCTCTGTCGGCTCTTCGTTCTGATTTGGAGTTTTGTTGATATTGCAAAGACGAAAATTATCGCTAGGTGATGTTATTCCCAGATTCTCTATTTAGGTACCGTGTGTTCAACTAACCGTACTTCGAGTCAATAGGGTCATCGACGAGTCAGCCTTTTTAGCCGCAAACCACCAAAAAGAACGGTCCATTTTTTTCTGAGTCACTCTATGCTTTGTCGTGTGTCATTCGTTGTCTTTGTTCCTCACAATTTTAACAGTTTTCTGGCATATTCTGCCTTGCTAAGTAACCTGTGTACAAATAATTTCTTAGATAGACTGTCAATCTCTTCCATGACTTCCTTTGTTGCCATACTTGAGACATGTGGCATCGTTTGAAATGGAAGCTTATGCTACCTCAGAGACTTTCAAATCCTCTTATAATCCCGAAAGCATGTTGAGACGATTTGTCAGTAATATTTGTCGACTGATTTAATAGATGGCATCCATAAATAGATTCTCATGATTTCATCAGCGGGAATATGAACTACTGGATTGTATACCATCTCAGGTTTTTATATTTGTTATTATTACCGTCATTATAATTATCCTATAGATTCTCATAATTATCATGCGGAGGGCTTTGTCCGTAGCTGGATAAGTAATCAAGCACTTTAAGAGGCGTTCGTTTTTGTCGTTGTATGCATGTACAAATGACGTTTAATTAAACAATAACGCTGTCTTCGGTTCCGGAGGTCTTCCTACCATCTATAACGGAGACAACTGCACAAGCGTTTTGATAAACGGTGTTTTAACGTTGAGCAATTCTCTGTTATCATTATTTTTCCAAAGCCCTGTGGCAAACGATCGATATTATTCGGTATTAGGTTTGGATTGGTCCTTTCCAGGCCGGTCACATGCCCTCATGGTGCATGTGAATTTAGATCGGAAGTGTCGATTCGAAGCGCCGGTGTCGTTCTGTCCCACCAGATTTAAGTTTTAAACCATCCTTGGCTGCGTAGTTCCAAGTCGAAGAATTTTAACTGTTGTTATATTTCAAGTTCGCCTATTGCAACCGCGTTTCAAATTCAACTTCAGTCCTTTAGTGCGATTCCATGCAAAACAATCGCCTGCCTCAAATGTCCACAAGATCATCGTCGATTCGCATTCAGAATCCGATTGAAGTTTTGTCAGTTCTTTTAGTCAAACTAATCAGCAATTGCACTATATCTATCTATCTATCTATCTATCTATCTATCTATCTATCTATCTATCTATCTATCTATCTATCTATCTATCTATATTAACTACTGGCCTGATGACGAGCACGCTGCCGAAGAAACATAAATGTGATGTTTCACAAGGTAGACAATAAAGGGATAAAAATTGAAACAAAGAAATTATATTTTTTGTGTTTCCACCGAACATATTTTGCGATTTTTTGGATAAGTTCAGTGATTTTAAGGGGAAAGAGTTCCACAGACAGGCCGCACAGCATTCAAGCTACTGACTTCGGTTCTGTGATATATCTCTCAGTAAGCCCAAACAACAATAATTCTCATATCTTTGACCCCAACCAGGAGGACGCGAAGCCTCGACCNTCTATCTATCTATCTATCTATCTATCTATCTATCTATCTATCTATCTATCTATCTATCTATCTATCTATCTATCTATCTATCTATCTATCTATCTATCTATCTATCTATCTATATTAACTACTGGCCTGATGACGAGCACGCTGCCGAAGAAACATAAATGTGATGTTTCACAAGGTAGACAATAAAGGGATAAAAATTGAAACAAAGAAATTATATTTTTTGTGTTTCCACCGAACATATTTTGCGATTTTTTGGATAAGTTCAGTGATTTTAAGGGGAAAGAGTTCCACAGACAGGCCGCACAGCATTCAAGCTACTGACTTCGGTTCTGTGATATATCTCTCAGTAAGCCCAAACAACAATAATTCTCATATCTTTGACCCCAACCAGGAGGACGCGAAGCCTCGACCGAGGCCAAAGCCGACGCTAACTTTAAACCTTCACGCCAAGTCATAGCTTGATGGTCACCTTGGCACTTCCAGCCTCGTCCAGCAAGTGCAAAAAGAACACGAAAATGTAGACGATGGCCCCATATGCGCAATACTTGCCCAAACCACCGAAGGTGATGTAGAGCGATTATCTCAGTCAGAGGAAGAATGTGTGCACCCAACGCAGGAGAATGCACCTCATCATTGCTCATTCAATTCTTCCACTAGACACAATGCTTTGGAGACACCGGTGGTTGAAAGCAGAAGGTCGCTGTGCCTCCCGGACGCGGACAGGCCAAGTCTTGGCACTATGGGATTGCACACCCTCCCCCTGAGTGAAAGCCGGATGTCATGGGAGCGCTGCAGGGTGCGCAGTTTGGCGAAGTCTGCTCTGGCTTTCGCAACTTGTGATGAGACCTCTTCTCCAACACCTCCACCACTCGAGGCTAATGCGAATATGGTCAATTTGGATCCATCGCTGAATCGAAGAGTGCGGGCAATCGGTTGCGTATCGGCCACTGGAACGTCTGAAACTCGTACCAGAGAGAAACAGTTGATGGTCTGAGCACAACGGCGACAACCGTTCCCCGTTTGCAGAGCGACAGGAATCGAGACTACAAGGACCATATAGATGCACTTCATTCTATATATATACCATGCCAATATCACGATTTCGTCCCCCCTTTCCGTGTTTAAAATGTCATGCAGCTTTTGATAGAAACTATCTTTGACTGGATCTGAATTAACAATATCATAGCTGATAAGCCGACTCCCGTCTGTGTTGTTGTTCCGCATTGTCAACTCTCAGTGCTAACTGGATGGCTACGAGATGGCTGACTGAAGCAGTTTCACTCAGTTAAAACGTCAGCAACAACAGCCAGCTCACCACCAGAAGCAGGATTTGGGGATACAGGAACCGAGGCAAGAAAGACCATTTGAGATGAAGGCTGAGAAAATCACGGTGATTTGTTCCAACGGGTCCAAGATACATTAAAATCAGATGTATTTTATGTGGCTGATGCCATTCTGGATGGGGCCGCTAGCGTGAGCCTGTCGATACGAAAATCGGGTGCTCTAAAACATACACAACAATGTAGTCACATTTTGCCAAAGTACCCACGAGATTTCGGGTTTTTAGGAGACCGTTGCACATTTCAAAGCTATTTTCGGAGAGAGGATTTCAGTATTCATTAAACGGTAAAATTATCTAAAAGACAAAAGACAAGCCGGGGGAAGATGTTATTATTTAGGCCGGCCGAATCAATCGGGAATGCAAACGATCTTTGTTGAAAAAGTTGACGGGTGATCAATTTGGACTACTGGCATTTGTCTCTGGCCTAACTTCATCAAGTGATAGTGGCATAAAAACCTGTTTTATTCCCCCATAGGATTCTTCAGACTCAATCTCACTGCACAATCACAACAGTGAATACCTCAGATTGACCAACCCCAATCAGGACTCACAAATGTTTCAAGGATCAACCGATAAGTTGGGCATTTTGTCTGTGGACAAAATTTTTGAAACTAGAATTTTTCTCGCTTAAAAGCCAAATGAAACCGCAATTGCAGCGGCCGCTTTCAGCTTCCTAGTTTTGTGGGGTTCTGCCGATTAAGATGTCCTTATCTGCCATGATTTCTTAAGTGAATTGAATGATCCTCCCATGACAGAGCTACATGTTACCGAGCGCGTCCCTGAGTCGCGCATAGGGCAACGGCTACCATCCAGGTGGTTAGCCGTGAATAACATGGGACCAAGCTCACCAAATAAGCGCTCGAAGACAAATAGCGACAACGTCGAGAGCGTGGTGGATTTTCTCCTGAGAAGCGTTCTCCGCAAAAATACCAAAAAGCCCGTTGGTGACCCTGTGATCTGACGAGCATGGCCCGTCAACTAAATAGGGTTATTGCCGCTTGTCGTGTTTCACTGACTCGACAATCGATCTGTGGGCATACGCACCACATGTCCCAATCACAAAATTTGGTACCTTATAAATTGACAGAATTCTGCGATCTACTCCTGGACGTCTAACCTCAGGGTTGCTGACAAAATTTTCGCACCATACTCTTTCAATACTACGCAGACCCCGATGCACAAACACCGACGACCTTTGTGCATCGCCTGGTCTCAGTGACCACGTTTCTCAGCCGTTTGTATTTTCTTAGGGTCTACAGATTGCAGAGGCTTGCAACACGTGTCGTTCGAGCATAGTAGGCCAGTAGCCACCGTCAGTTCGAAAACCCTGTTTCGATCATGTCAGCAGTATAGAATTTGGAAAAACCCGTCAATATTAACGCACAATAATGGAAACCAAAACTGATGGCTATAATTGTCATGCATACAAAACGGCAGTCATTAAAGCTGACACTTCAACAAAGAAGATAGAAGTGAATTTAGCTTATTGGCGGCTATCTGTACTAACTTTTGAGAATGATACCGAAGGGGATTAGATTTTCATAGCACGTTGTAAATCGTCTTTCACTCAATCCCCGTCCCTAAACATCATTTAGAACATGTACGCGACAGGTATACCTTACTTACCAGTGTCCATTCAGCACAAATATAAGGTCCAGGACGAACTACAGCCAACAGGCCAGATTTCTTGATCAGTTCCAAATAATGCGAAATGTTTCTTTGGCCAGAAAATTCGAAGCTTCCTGGACTTCGTTCGTGGAAATTCCATGGAATGTAGCTAGGAAAAGAAAGTAATTTTGCACCAAATGACGAATACACACCCACGTATCAATCCATATGCACACCACTGCACACAAGGATTAGGTTGTTATTTGAAAACCTATTTTTATATGACAGCAGTAATCTAAATTTACTCAGAACAGAAAATTAGTAAGGGTTTTCACAGAAAGAGCACTGGAGGTACTGTCGAGTACGGTACTCCGCGGCTGCGCACGCAGCAGAACCGTTTTTCTTTAAAAACTCTAACCAATACTGGGACTCAGAGCAGAAATTATCGTTATCATTATCGTTATCGTTATTCACCCTACTTGGTCCCCATTAACCTGCGCGATACCGACGAAGTATAAAGCTGGCTGCGTCTGCTTTACTAAGCCACTACGTAGAAATAGGATTACTTTTCCCAACCAAAGTCTTTGGTTCTAGCAAGAATCTGCTTGCGAAGCAGCGGGGGATGGCTGAGTAGAAGCCCACCCATTTGGATCAATTGATCTTCTACTCATTTTCCCTTTGCCAGCTCAAATCAGCCCGTAACGTATTGGACCGGAAGAATACTTCGTCATTCCTCCAGCCCTCAACTTTCCAGGCATGACTGTATCTTCTCTGCCTTCCATGATACGAAAGCGGCGTTCTACTCAGTCCATCGAACAATTCCGTAGCGTTGCCTCTCATTGAAGGGTTTCATCGAAATTCATCACGAGGAATGGTTTTCATCAGTGTTGCGTCTATCAACAAGGCTGTGTTATGAACATTATATCACGCACAATTATACCATTTTCATTAAAAACAACACATGGCTCATCGCGTTATCGATGCACTCTTCATGTTGTTCATTCCGGACGTGAGTCGTTTAGTAGCGAAAATGTCGCAGACTTTCTTGCATCTATTCAGTCCACAATGTGACCTGTGCCCATGTTGAATGTGTATCCTTCCTGAACGGGTGATAATGAAACCAGTATCATGTCTTGTTTCTTACGTTAGTTTATAAACTCCTGTGACAAGCTTCCTTGTTTGACCCTTGTAACATGTCACAATCTTTACATTTGACTTGGAGATAAAATTATGAGTTTTCTGGAGGCTTCCAAACGAGTTTTTTTATACATCTGATGGGTTTCGGGTTAGCGGTCTAACCAATCTTGAAGGCATTTTAGCTACATTTTTGAAGAACAGAGTGATTTCCTTGTTGGATTTTGATTTTAGATTTTCCTTTCCTTAAATTCCATTGGATTTTCTTCATTATGAAAGTTCACGGGTAGCCGGTTTTTTGGACTCATTTTGAAAAGATAATTATTCGTCTCTTTTGGCTGTTCAACTTTGCCTCGTTGCCTTTTTTTATCCTCTAAAAGTGTTCACACGCAGAATATTTTGTGAACTATCGATGGTCCGTACCTGTAGGTTTTTGACATACTAACGTCTCCGGATTTTCGCTGGCGGATCTTCTCACCAGTATTTTCAGAAGAGAATGTTTCTAGTCATCTATTTCCATACCGAACTGGAACCCATAAAACATGTTGTTGATTACTGTTTATGTTTTACTTTCGATATCGAAGCGTTTGTTAATGGTAAACACGTAACCAGCATATCTGATCCGAAATTTTGGATGTTGAGTAATGCAATGTTTTCCAGGATTTGTATTGCAACTTCTGTAAGCAATCCGGATATCGGTGATCATATAGATGCTCCTTTTATTTACTCATAAGTGCACCCGTGGGGTTTGAAGCATATGGATGAGCACAAATTGTTGACGTTTCTAGATAGATTATAGGATGTTGTTTCCGACGAAGTTCTGCTAGCTTTTTCTTGACCAGTTTTAAATCAATTGAAGTAAAAAGCGACGTGGCATTAAAGTTGAGCCTAATTTCCTTTTTAGCAACCTTGACTCTCGTAATTTCGCCCGAAAATTGTTGGGTGTTCTTCATAGAGTGGTTCTGTTCTCCTATTAGGAAATACCAGGAGCCTCCATAGTATGTCGGAACTCCTGGCAAGATAACGGTTGATCTCAGCGGAATACCCTCTTTGTATACTTTTGACAACCCATAGAACCGTGCAGTGTTACTGGGATCAGCTGTCACCCTCCATCGCTCATTTCCTATCCTTAGCATATTCTGTAGTTTCTTCAAGGATTTTTGACCCTCGTTTTCAGTTTTTCTGTAAGATCGGTACCCGGTAATCAGCAAGAATCAGTGCCGTTTTAACAGCTGCTTTGCTTTCTGAATATAGACAATTTCATTTGCAGCAACAGTTAACCAACCTTATCGGCCAGCCGTGTAATGATACTGTTGTTCTTCTTGAGCGTGTCGAGTCCGGGACGTTCCATATCAGTTGAAGCGTGGAGTTATCGAAAATGACCCATCGCCGGAACTGCCGCTCTAATTGAATTTGGTCTCTTCTGGAATTCCAGATAATTTAAATGCACATTAAAGTTCTCTTTGTGTGTCAGTGTTGCACTACACATATTGGAGTTCATTCCTTTTCGGAAAATGTCGACTTCCAAGAATACAAGATTATAACCCATGCCTTATCCCTAGTTCTATCGCTACTTTTTTTCTGAGTTTTTGGAGTTTCCCATCTAACGCTAATCTTTTCTTATGCCCACAGTTACTAACCTGTCTCCCAATGCCAGCTTTGACTTGTCTGCAAGTTTCGCTGTCCACCATTTGTTCGAACAGATGTTCTTTTCTCGTGTACCACCTTCTTATACTTATTTAGGCGATCGTGGACATCTTCGATAAGAACATACTGCCGAAATTTACCGTTCTGTCTTGCTAACATCCAAGCCTCTGGATGGCTGATGGTTGGTTTATGGTTTACACTCGAGGGTAGGGTGTTTTGTCTGAGGCACTCATGAAGAAAATTACCACAGCGGGAATCGAAATTACTATTCAGGGGCTATGCTATACACATCAATGAAATACATGTATAGAGTTTTGAAGATGTTTACAAAAAAGGCTTCAGAATTGACAATACAAGAAATCATTTCTAAACCTAAGCCATATATATATATATAAATATATATATATACCTTTTACGATTTCTTGGTTGTTTTCGAATTATTTTAAAGGAGATCACTTCTACAGACAGGTCACACAGACTTCGGTTCTGAGACTATTCGTCGCCATTTTGACTCCGTCCCACAGTCTCTTCTATTTCGCAAACTGGAAACATTTGGTTGTCCTAGGCCTTTATTAGCATGGCTGTCTGATTAGTTTACTAACCAAACCCAGTGCACACGAATGGACGGTAATAACTTCAAAACCGTTGAATAACAACTCAGGAATGCCTCAGGGTGTTGTTCTATCACCGTACCTCTTCCTTATCAACATCAGCGACTTATCAACTAGCTCAGCCTGTCATTTGTTTAAGTATGCTGGTGATGTTGCGCTGTCTCAAGTCATTTCGAACAACGATGATTTTCAAAGTTTTCCTACAACCTACCTTCCGTTTACGATTTCTCTGCACGAGCTGGTTTAGATCGCAACGCATCTGAATGTTTTGAACGTCTGTTTTTTTTCTCTCTCTCTCTTGGTTAGCCTATGCATCGGAAACGTCCTTCCTCAACTCAAAAGCTCTTTTCATGGTTGATTTTGTGAAATATCCACCAGTTACTATTGATAAGAATCTGAAGTGAACTTTTCATATTTCCACCTGTGTAAAGAGTCTCCGACGGTTGTCAATTCAAATCAGGAAGCTTCGTCACTACAGGGTGAAACAAAGCACCATCTCCCGATTTGTATGCCAATGCGTTTTTCCAATCCTTTTTTACTGTTCTTCAGTGATATTTCCAGATTTAATTTGCAGAAAAATTTAAAATTCTTCGCCGGGGTCAATCAGTTTTTAGCCACTAACTGAATTGTCTCTCAATCTATGTGATCA
>LUCM01010213.1:84361-169576 GCA_008360955.1 Fasciolopsis buskii | reverse complement strand
ATAGTCAGAATAAAAAGAATATGCACGGAAGATTCTCTTGAAGGAGAACTTCAGACGGTAAGAAGAGTATTCACCGAAAATGATTTCCCAATTAGATTAATCGACAGGATGTTGGAAACAGAACAGGAAGTTCCTAGGAGGGCGACGGTGGAGAGGAAGGTAGTATACATATATCTGCCCCTTAAAGGTGACAAGCTAGCAGAGGTAGCAAGAAGAACACTGGCTAGCGCTATCAATAAGACATCTTACTCAGCCAAGCTTCTAATCCTGTTCAACTCCAGCCTCGTGGTGTCACTAGGGATGAAAGACAAAGTTCCTGATTCTGCAACCTCGTTTGTGTTAATTCATTCATACGTTTCTGTGGGACAGTGTATATCAGCAGCACGACCAGGCGCATGTCTAAACACATCCGTGAGCAACACCCTGCCTGGCTGGGGACTGGGACAATTAAGTCACCTCACAGTGCATTTATTTAACATCTAGCTCAGACTAACCATACCTTGATTGTGACGCAAGCTTTTGGGACTCTGTATAGGGTCAGGGGTCGATAGTATGGGTTGGCAAAAGGTCGGGTTTTCATGAAAAAATTCACCATGTGATATCATCGCTCATCTCACCACTAAGAAACCATGGAAGCACTGTACAGCTGCTTCATCCTTGTCAGGAATCATCAGCAGTGCATATCCACCACGCCCGAACTGGGACGCGAACCCGAACAAGGACGAACGATTCTGAGTCGAACGCCTTAACCATTACGCTACCGGGCAGGCTCTCCACGGTTTGTTGAACTTCACCACATGATATTGCACCTATCCGTCACCGACTTGCACGGTTACTGTCTGCTAGCTCACAGCGATCGACCCCTACTCATAAATGGCTTGTCTACAGGTAACCTTAGTACGACGAAGGCTTTGGATTTGATCTACAGAGCTTGATTACTTGGTACGTGTCTTTGATAATCCTTCAACTACTGAAGAAATTCGCCTAATAACCACCAACAATAAATGGTGAATTATTTTATGAGAACATTCAATCTCCTACTACTAACATGTACAAAGTGTCGTGTCTTGACCATAGCGGAAGCTGTCATGGTCCGTCTTCACAATCCTCCGCTGTGCGCTCAAAAACAATTTGGTTGCTCTTCAACACCCCTCCGTCCCAATGCATACCCTAGACCACAAAACAATTAGCACAACAAGTTCATCTGTATTTGGATTATGTATGCGAAACCACAAATCCCTTCCCCATCCATATTTTTATCTGACTAATCCAATCCTTCCTGATGAAAAATCTTCTTAATTTATTGTGATGTAGTGCCAAGAGTACGAATCGCAGAAAACGAGCTTAGTCACCAACTTGTTTTCTCAATGTGCTCAGTGGAATTTTTCACGGAACTGAAAATTTCCCATTGCCTGGAGATGATTTTTATCGATCTTATCTACCGAGGAGACAAGCAGATGAATTTTATCAGTGCATCTGTAGCAGAAATGGTTTCATTGGGATTGTGGTGGGGTTTTCAAGTGCTAAACTCATTTATATCTGCTTCGGATTTTTTGATGAATCCATCCAAATAATTCTATTCCTACGTTTCTGCGATGTAATCTTTGATTCTAAGTATCCCGCTCTCTTCACACACACACACACACACACACACACACACACACATATATATATATATATATATGATTAAGGATTTACTGCCATGGGAGTCAACACAAATTTGGGCCAAGAACTCAACTTACAAGGCAGCAGGGTCAAACAGAATTAGGTGCGGATTATCAAATTTCAAGTTCATACGCATCTTGATTACCTGACACTAGGGGCTCATTTCGCCGTGGAAGGTTTTAAGAGAGCCGGAGATAGAGAAATTTCGTTCGTACACTTTGGCCAACACGCAGTATCACGCAAACAGACAAGTGATCACGACCGTGTTGAATAGCGGCAGCACTGCCCATTCCGCATTTTTATTGCAAAACTGTTGCCACATTTCATGGGTAGATTATCTGTCAGACATAATTTACCAAGTCCATAAAACTGTTGCTGTTTGTCCGTGGCCGATTATACGGTGAACATACACAAGGGTAACTATCAAAATGGCGGACATTTCCCCTTGCACAGCTATCGGTCGCACAGGGTAACATACATCACTCTGTCTGTATACTATTCCCCACACCTTTTCTGAATTAAGTCAAAATAATTCTGAAATCTCATTCAGCTGACTTATTAAGACCTCGTTTCCATTGGTCTGAAGCGTGATCGACCTTGCATGGATACAGTTGCGCGTATGTACTATAAGGTGGATTTCTCTACAACCTCCGACCAGATGTAAGTCTTGAGAAGTCTTGTGAAACAGGGACATGTTTTTGCTCAAGTCCGTAAATTTTTAACACCAATCAGAATAATTTAGGAGCAATTCTGAAATAACGCGGGAAATAAAATAACGATAGCTCCATCATAGATCTAAGTGTCTTAGAATCAAAACTCCCGATGGACTTCACATATTCAAACAAGTTTAAACAAGTAACAGGAACCAATGGTTCACGTAAAAGACTCAAACTCAACCGGTCAATCAACGAAATTTAGGATTATCATTTTTTGAGGGGAATTTAAATTTTGTATCAAGTTTGCCATTAAAAATACTTTTGCCCAGTAGACATCCATTGAACCGTCGTGTGTTGACCATCTGCTTTCAACCAGGATTACGGATCGTCCCACCTGCCAGTATAGCCTGGATAGAATTTCGTAGTCTCTGTACACCGCTTGTTGGATTCCAGCTGTGATTTGGTGTCAAAATATAACCCAGCCTGTTTTTAACGAAACACCAGGGGGGAAATGTGCGAAGCACATGTCAATTATGGGACCCAATAAGGTGACGTTGTAATATTGTATAGGCTCCACCAATACCCACGCCCGTTCAAAGAACAATTCAAGTTTATTCTGTGCCGGGATGCGGCTGTTAGTTCGCAGCTGAATACTACCAAGTAACAATCAAAGGCTACTAAACATCAGAAGGGCAACTACTTTTCGGTACTTTATGCACTAGCGAAAGCTTGCACCAGCTCAAGTATTCCTTATAGACAAAGTACCCAGAGAACACCGGTCAAGCATTGGTTTATGAAATTTGTCCTACCTTCGGCTTTGTCATAAGCTATTTTAACCGGAACAAAAGTTTACGCTAAAGCCACTTAGATACCCGAAATATCCACGGCTAAAATTGGGATACAATATTCTGACAGCTGAAGGTCCCATTTGAACAAGAGTTCAACCCTCCTGAAGCAATCTTTTTCATTTTAGTAGTAGGAGATTGAATGTTTACATGAAATAATTCACCATTTGATATCATCGCTGAGCTCACCATAAAGAATTATTTCATGTAAACAGTCAATCTCCTGCTACTAAAATGTATCAAGTAATCAAGCTCTTCCTTGAAAATTACCACTGAGCATATTGAGAAAACAAGTCGGCGAACAAGCTCGTTTCAGTGATTCGTACTCATGCCATTACATCACTATATATATATCTTGACAAAATATTTTCACTATAGGAAGGGTTGGATTTGTATATGACTAATCCAATCCTTCCTATAGTAAAATATTTTGTCAAGATATATATATATATAGTGATGTAATCAAGCTCTGTAGATCAAATCCAAGGCCTTCGTCGTACTTAGGCTACCTGCAGAGAAGTCATCTATGAGTAGGGGTCGATCGCTGTGAGCTAGCAGACAGTAACCGTGCAAATCGGTGACGGATAGGTGCAATATCATGTGGTGAAGTTCAACAAACCGTGGAGAGCCTGCCCGGTAGCGCAATGGTTAAGGCGTTCGACTCAGAATCGTTCGTCCTTGTTCGGGTTCGCGTCCCAGTTCGGGCGTGGTGGATATGCACTGCTGATGATTCCTGACAAGGATGAAGCAGCTGTACAGTGCTTCCATGGTTTCTTAGTGGTGAGATGAGCGATGATATCACATGGTGAATTATCTCATGCAATCTTTTTCACCGAACGTTGAACGTACGTCGATTTTAGGACCCATAGATCGAGTTATATAGTTCGCCGCATTCGTCTACTAGTGGTGACTCAGTAGTTAGAGGAAGCACGAAAATAATTGTTTCCTTTTAAAACCCCTTGAGAAAGACTACCCATGGCACTCGAAACGTGGGCGCATTGCATCTACCAACAACGCCGTGTTATTAACAATATATCATTCACAATGAAAATAATTCTTTACTGTAATTGCTTGGTGCTACACGACGTCGGCCATTGTGAAACAGGCCACCTTTTCTTTGGACCACAGGAACTAATTGCTTCTGTTGAATACTCTTCAGCTTCTCGTGTCAGATTTGCGATCATTTTTTGGTGCCCAAGTCTGATTTTTTCATTACCATGCATCTCGCTTTTGTAGTTATTTTCGTTTCGCGGAAGCAAGATTCAACGAATTCGGGCAGTTATTTCACTGTTTGGTGATGTATTGTGCATTCATTTCGGTGAAAACCATCGCAAATAGAAAAATTTTGCTTAAACGTATAAAAAATCCTCTCAGAGCACAGCTGAGAAAGGAGACGGAGAAATTTAAGGAATCATCTGAACACTACTGGAGTGTAGAATCGTAGATTTATTTCACCGAAACTAATTCGGTCGGAACGAAATACAGGCGTAACTGGCTGGGAAGTGGATGATAGAACTCGAAACCCCCGTCGAACCGTGTAGACTCTCTTATCTGAGGGATTAATAAACAATATTTTATGGGTAATATATTCATGACATATTCTGAGGAAAAACACCAAATCGATGGTGATGACAATCCAGCAGAAACAACTAATTATTACTTAAGACTTCCGGGGCTATAAAACCGAATGAATTTATATTATGAGACAGCTTAGAAAGAAACACAAAGCTAACGAAACTGCACCACAAATTTGGAAAAAGGTAATAAACAAGTGGTAAAATTTTGGTGAGTAAAGCACTTCGAAATATGACATGACTAAGGTTTCAGTAGATGGGATTTTGTTTGTATTTGAGCAACAGATGAAGAACAACAAGAGGTGTCTGATGGGTCTTAGCAATAATGCTAAGGATGTGACAATTTTTTTTCCTATTAAAGTTTGATTGGAATCAGAAGGCGATAAAAAATATTCTAAAAGAAAATGTCACTTGAAATTATGTGGTTGCACCACACTGATATTCAGCACATCATGGAAATCACAAACTCTTGTATTATATGCAGAAATAATCAGAATCCGGAGTAACACATCCAACGTAACACCAAAAATGAACGACATCATCCAGGTTGAAAAATCGTGTTTTCTGTTTGTTAAAACCAAACAGCAGACGTTTTTGTGGCTGCATGATGAAAGTACTCATGGTTGACGGCAAAAGGTTTTCTCAGTTTTTCTTCGAGCCTTGTTATTTTGATTCTTCAAACAATGAAAAGACCATGCACAGTAATTTAGGGAGGAGGGACACGGTTAGATGAGGGATGCCAACCAAAATTAACTTAGAAGTAAAGGATTTAAAATCATGGCATTCGAGATTAAACTCCTCGATGCTAGGCCCATCAATCGACTACCAACAGGAGAGAGAGTTGGGTAACTATTCTCAACTAAAATGTAATTAGAAAGGAAGAACAGCTGGACCCATTTGTTGACATCATTGCCGGTGGTTACGACCGATTTTCCGTAGGATAACAATACGCTGCAGTAGCTCCATCATTTGATGCTTGGAAAGAAGAACGGCAAGAACAAATTCCTAGTGTTATCAGTTTATTTATTGACGCAGTTGTTCATGTTACCCAGTGGAGAAATTGCGGGCGCAGCACTGTACTTCAAATGAAACAAACATATGGTAGATTGTCCAATGTCCAATGTATTCCTTGTTGTTGGATGCGACTAAGAGTGGCTAATGTTGCGTGGGTTTCAGTTGGTAACAAATACTTTAGTTCATACTGGGCAGCTTTCAAAGAGATTGGTGTTAGTCTAGGGGAAGTCATTTGTGTCTCCATTTGGACACGGCGTTGCGGCACAAGTTCCACCTTGGTTCGATGAGGATTTAATAAGGGCACATACCACAGAAAACATGCATAAGGATACTATCACACCCTTGGTGAATGGCACAGCAGATACATATACTAGGTAAGGTGTTCGAATAAAAATCTTCCTTCCGGGGTTCACATCTCAGTTCTGACGAGATGAATATGCGATACTGACGATTCTTAACAAGGATGAAACAACGCACAATTCCTCATTAATAAACCATGGAAGCAGTACATAACTGTTTAATCTTTGTTAGAAATCGTCACCGGTGCAAATCCTCCGTGTCTGAACTAAGGCGAGAACCCGTGACGAAAGATTTTGAGCCAAATACCATAACCATTATGTCGCTGGGTAAGCTGTCAACGGTTTGCTGAACTTCAACAGATGATGGTGTAGCAATTGTTCGCCGTAGATAAGCGCAGCCACAGGCCGCTGGAGCGCCGCAATTGACTCTCACCAATAGATGGCTCATGGTCATGTGGCTAGGTGCAATGTCATCATGTGTTGAAGTTCAACAAACTGTTCAGTGCCTTCCCGATATCACAACAACTGTGGCGACTGATTCAAAGTTGTTCGTCTTGAGTTCGTGACCTAGGTCGAGTGGGATGAATATATGCTGCTGATGATTTCCAACGAGGAGGAGACGACTGTAGAGCGTTCCCCTGGTTTCATAGTAGTGAGTTGAGCGTTGATTTCGCATGATGCCTCAGCTTGGCCGTGGGTGGATGTCTCAGGCTTCGAGTTGTCTACTCAACCTGAACGCCTCTAGAAATGCTCCCAAGTGACCGGCTTCTTAAATAGCCTGCGCCAAGAACGTCTTTCGCACTGCCTGTCGGCACCCTCTAATGGGTTGAATGATCAGTAATAGTCAGTCTGGAGATGTTGGCTAAACCATGATTCCGAACCTCTTATAGGCGGTGACCAGTCTAGCCTTTTTTTGTGTCACAGATTTTAATTTTGTTGTCATCTTTCCACAAAAACTTATAACTTACGAGATATGTTGACATTGACGCTATTTTGAATATTTCTCGGTCGAAAATTTTCACATAGCGGCAAAAAGATTCACAAAACTTCGCCCTGCGGTCGGTTGTTTCTCCTATCGATCAAGGCCACTGCACAAAAATATGTGAACGACAGAACTCACTTGACTTCTGACTTGCATTGGTGTGTCACCAATAGACTCGCGGCCATATTTGTTGGTCTTCACTCTCTCTCTAGCGGGTCTGGATAGCCGCTCGAATTCCGTGCTTTGTATCTGCGTGACTGGAGCATCTGGTCCGTTCCATTCTGTTGTTTAATTACGGGACTTGATGGCCCAAGCCAATATTCTTCTGTCTTCATCCTTGGTATGTGTTAGTGTCCTTCTAGGCCATAGGCTTGTGCTATTGTGTTATTGTGTGACGTCTAGTGCTGACTTCTTGTGTTTCACTGCTAAGTGTATCAGTTCAACTGCACAACACAGCAAGGCCAATCACAGGCGGCGTACGAAGCACACGGCAATGTACTCATCGGCATTCGTGGTGAAGGGGTATACTGGGTACCCACGATGTCTAGCTCCATCAGAAGGGTGCACGAACTGCACAATGAGTCACCGACCCCCAGTGGGTTAGGGGATCGCCTGTTGATTAGGGCATTTGGCCAGGCATGGATTAGAGTCCCCTACTTCAACCCCCTAGTTCAGTTTGGAAAACCGGGTAGTACCAAGCCCGCAGAGGAGTCATGGATCCCGATGACCAATAGAAGTACTAGTAAATTTTGTGTACTCAATATATTACTTCTATTTCGTTCAGTGTTCTTGTTCTTTAACATAACTTCGATGACGCATTATCTGTATTCAGATAGCAATTGCACCTAAAGGACCGAATCGGTAATCAAGAAAGTGGACCAAAACATGCACAGGGCCCCCAAGACTTAAAGCAAACATTCGTCTTTCGAACAGAGATGCACTGTATGCATGATATTTGGATTCCTTGTATGCCCAAGAAAATTTGCCCACACCGCTACCAACGTTTATTTGCTTTGCATATATTTTGACTGAAGACAAGACGGTACATATGTTTAGCTCATTGATGACACATGAATCACTGTGACCATGCTGAGTTCACCATAAAGTTACTAAAAAAATTGGCAAAGTAAATTACGCAAGCCCTGAGAAACCTTTCTAATACAACTTTGGTGCAAAGTGTCACCATTATTTAGGGATAAAAAGATTGAATGCTAGCAGTTACTTCTGGCGATACTCAGTTGCGGGATGAGAAGTATCAATTCAGTCATCTGGAACAACCTTTAGCTTCTCAGTCCACAGAAATAGGGTTTCTAGAAAGGAATCTTCTACCCATCCACCTTCAAAGCGCGGACAATGGTTGCAATCAAAAGGCACAGGGCAAATTTGTACAAAGTAGATAATATGTATGCGAGTTATTCACATTAACTTCACTAAGGCTTTTGATAAAATCCCAATTTCAAGAATGGCCACGAAAGTGAAATCCCTTACATTTTCAGCACTGGTCTGTCGATCAATTGGAATTGTTTTGCAGTGACAGCACTCACTGTTAGAGCTGCTTACAATTACTTTGCCTGGAAATATCACAAAGAAATGCACCACAAGGCTAAGTCATGGAGCTATTACAACCCGTGGTGCTCATAAGGGATTTATTTCAGACTCAAAATTCTCCTTGTTAAATCCACACAACCTCCCTGAAAGGCAAATGTGTGTGTGTGAGTGTGTGTGTGTGTGTGTGTGTGTGTGTGGAATCCCGGAAGAGCGTAAGGAGATTCAGAATGAACCGTACGTCTTTCCCCGTTGATCGCACACAATTGTCTGTGAATTCCCCAAAAAGGCATGCATATGTGCGTGGACTATCAGATAATTTGTGAAACTATTTATTTCATGATTTTCTGTCTTGGTTAGTCCATTGTGAATACGATTTGATCATGTCGGTTGCTCAGTCACTGAAGGTCCGCGCCCAAACTGACAAGATTCTGGTTTCTGAACGATGGTTTCTAAATGTCTTTTTTAGTTTGTTTATTGTTATCTTCAGGCTGTCAAACATCCCCCTAGCGTAATCATGATTGGGGCTTGGAGGAATAACCACACTTTTGTGTATGGCTCCGGAATTCACAAAGCTGGAAACGGCGGGACTTGTTGTCACTCGCCTCGTTGTATGGTTGTAGGGGTTAAATTATTTGGAAGGTTACAAATTACTGAGTTGTTTTCACAGGCATATCGTCGGCCTGGTGGGGATGTTATATACAATTGATATGTCTTCTTGAAGACAGCCAGTAACACAGTTGGGGTTCTCATTTCATTATTCTGACCAGACCAATAAGTAATTATACATCCGAATAAATTGAAATCGACAGAAATGCTGCTGGCTCACCGCTGTACCGGAGAAGGGTAAAACTGGAAAACTTGATTTCATCAATTATGGCAGTAGGAAATAAATATAATGAATTCAATCTAGGGCTTGACAAACACTTGTGGCTGAAATGACGCGCTTACCTCCAATG
The DNA here is from genome assembly GCA_008360955.1 of Fasciolopsis buskii. Classification (NCBI taxonomy): domain Eukaryota; kingdom Metazoa; phylum Platyhelminthes; class Trematoda; order Plagiorchiida; family Fasciolidae; genus Fasciolopsis; species Fasciolopsis buskii. The sequence continues at coordinate 160,037 of LUCM01010213.1, read as the reverse complement.
TGAAGTTAAGGATTGGGGGCAAGTAGACTTAAATAGGAAGACTCCCTTCGCCTTCATTTATGGAGAGCTTTCAATGGACAACAAATAATAGGGTAGATATTTAGATAGAAATAAAGGACACTAGAAACCCAGCTCACATTGCACACGCGCTTCATGGAAAGTCTCTTCGTAAATGAAAAGGATCTCTTTGCAACTGAGCAAAACCGAGTTCCTTTAATCAGCATACTGACCATAAACGGTTTACAGAGAAATGAAGATGAGGTCCTTTTTAGTAGGATCAATGAGAAGGTAAATACTTTAGTTAGTCTAAGAGCATCTGATACCGGATATTCTCCTACTGATAGATGACTTCTCTGCAGGTAGCCTAAGTACGACGAAAGCTTTAGAAGTAACCTACAGAGCTTAGTTACGTGATGTATTAGTGGTAGGAAGCACTGTACAGCTGCTTCATCCTTGTCAGGAATCATCAGCAGTGCATATCCACCACGCCCGAACTGGGACGCGAACCCGAACAAGGACGAACGATTCTGAGTCGAACGCCTTAACCATTGCGCTACCGGGCAGGCTCTCCACGGTTTGTTCAACTTCACCACATGATGATGCAACTGTCCGTCACTGATATGGCACGGCCATGGGCCGCTAACGCACCAAGCCCATATATACAACATGAAATATGACGTACAATAACTGAGAGGTGTAAGGATGGGTCCTAGCTCTAATAGCCAAAACAAACTTTACTATATGTGTACGTGTGTGTTTGTGTCTATATACGTAACGGACCGCGGTTGAAATTCTCGTTTGCAAGGGTGCGGTTTGAACCCGTGACCCAGATCCGCAAATGATTCAAGAGATTGTCGACGAGGCATCGAGAAGGTCCGAGAAGGTTTAGTACTTGCACAAAATGTTTTTAGGCTCACACAAGATCGCACGGACAAAGAAAAATGTTATTGGGTGTTTCTATGGACAGCTTTACAGCCTTACAGTCTCACTTATCTATGAGAATCGTCACCGGACCAGTTCAAGAATTCCCAACCTGGTGTATACCGGGAAATCGAGAACAGTATGCAAAACCTGAACACTAGACTGGGTCATGAAGAGTTGATTAAACTTTCGAGATTTGGTACATCAGACCATCCCGCACGATTGTCTGGTCCTATAAACCATTTGTTTGCGCCACAGTCGGTAGTGTTCATTCATTCAAAGATTTCACTAGCCTTTCCCAGTCTTTACTGTCATTATCATTTTTTTCGTCATTTATTGTTTTGAGTGAACGACATAATTTGACATTCACAGCTAAATTTTATCAGTGAAAAGTTTCCTTATGTAAAACGAACTACACGAAACAGAGTCAAGCAAAACTCCAACTGGAAATTTCGTACGTTTCAGAAATCCAGCACTGAAACCGAGAACAAGGAAAGTCTTACCTTGCTGAAATAAACGAAGCTAAAGACCAGAAGGAAACAAGATGAGAAAACCACACTGGTGAACTGTGAAGATGAAAATTAAGATGCCGCACGAAAACTGAATTTGCTGCAAAGCTCAGTCTAGGAAAATTGCAGAATCTTACCAACGGCAAGTCAGATTTGGAAATCTGGTAGCGGAATTACAAAGATCAACTAAGGGGACAATTAGGCTGGCACTGAAAAGCGGAATCTCTAGAGAACTACCGCTGCAAATAGGTGCCATCAAACAGATCGATTGACATTGATTTGATGAAAGTCATATAATAACATGAAGGAAGTGTTTGTGAAAATCACGGCAAAACTGACGTCCTCAGTTTGAACGTGGATAGTTTATCGGTCGTGGGAGGACTGAATTTAACTGAAAGATCCTGATGAAGTTTAATCATTTGCTGCAAAATTCAGGGTACATATCGCCGGTTTAGTGGGTAAAACTAGTGGCTACACAAAAGACCGAATAAGCTCTACATCGCGTAAATGGACTTCTTGTCCGGATTCGAATGCTTTATAGGTGTCTAAAAATCTTCTAACGCCAAACACGAAGTTTTAAATACAACATCATGCCTACTCAAAATAGTAAGCTTATTAGATTAAGTAGTTTGAAAATCAGTAGGGAAAAATTAGCAGAAGCTTGATCTACGAATTAGAGTAAGGTTTTGATTTATTGAGTTGTGGCCCGGTTATGAAAAATTCCAGTTATTGCATAAGAGGAAGAAGTACGCAAGTTTTGGACATATTTACAAGGGGATTCCTTGATTAAAGTGGAACGTAAAAATTTCGGACATTTGAGAGTGTCACAGAGTGCCTAAAGGGTTGCATTTTGTAGAAACGAGATTACTTTGATGCACTCACTCACTCAGCTCGTGAGTAAAATCAATTTGCCAGTCTATGCTGTTGTTCTTTGTTAAACATTGTGTTATCAAGCTGGAATTGGTTACACGAAGACAGTCTTCGGATAATTGTTTTGAGAATATGTTTAAACTTAATCGGTGTCCTAATCTAATCTTTTTATAAAATCTACCGCGTTATTTCGAAATTGTCTAAGAATTAAACGGATTTTTGTCAAAGATCTTTGAAATCAAGCGAGAAAAGTGCTTGTGTTTCGTAAGACATCTCAGGAGTATATCTGCTCCCAGATAGTAGGATAATACATAGATATTCAGTGCACCTTACAATGCGCATGCACCAATATGTCCATATAAAATGGATCACACTTCAGGTCTATATAAGCGAGATCTCAGTAAGTTAACTGAACAACATTTCCACATAATACTGACGAAATTCCAAATGGGTTTGATGTGTTCCCGAAATAAAATGTCGAAAGTGGTAAAATCGGGTGCAATATGGATCTGCGACAGCTGACACTTGCTTCACGCCACTATCAGTGTAAACCAGCAAACTGGCGCCACGAATATAAAATCACAGTTACAACCTGAGTAATAATGTGGAGGATATGTGCCGTCTGAATGTTATTGGGGCACATGATAGCCCAGTTACTGTAACATATAAACCGTGCTTTTGTCACTGATACAAGGCAACCGCGTGGGTGCAGTTTTTAGATTTTCTGGCATCGTTAGCTCCATTTATGCCGTCCAAGGATTTAGAAGTCATTCGTAACCACTGAAGTCAGCGGAATTTCTCACTACTACTCACATATAGCAAGTGGCCAAGCTCTGTAGGCCATATCCAAAGCCTTCGTCGTACTTAGGCTACCTGCAGAGAACCCGTCTATCAGAAGGGTTCGGTTAGTGTGCTCTACCGGTCCATGGCCGTGCATATCAGTGACGGACAGGTGCAACATGATCACGTGGTGAAGTTGAACAAACCGTTCAGAGCCTGCCCGGTAGCGTAATGGCTATGGCGTTCGACTCAGAATCATTCGTCCCGGGTTCGTGTCCCAGTTCGGGCGTGGTGGATATGCACTGCTGATGATTCCTAACAAGGATGAAGCAGCTGTACAGTGCTTACATGGTTTCTTAATGGTTAGCTGAGCGATGGCATCACGTGGTGAATTATTTCATGAAAACAGAGATTAATAAGCTTATGTTTAAAAGGTTCCTGAAATTTATTGAATTTGAAAGGACTAAAACACAGTTTGGTAGCTTAAGACGAGAGCAAAAGTTTGTAGATATGTGTTTACAAGGTGGTGCTCACAAAATTCCTTTTCGATTACCCCATTATGCGGGGCAATTTTCTGCAAATTGGACTTACAAGATAATCCGATTCCTATATGCCTTAGATTGTTGTGGAACATCCAAAAATTTCCCGAATCTTCACTCCAAAGCGGAACGTCATTCGCATATTCTAATTTGAACAAGTCATTTTCATGTCAAACATCATTATCATGGGAATCGGGCGATTCAATTGGTCATCTCAGTAGCAACGTTAAAAATATTAGGTGAACCCTGGACAGATTTGATGAACTTACTTCTAATAAGGCCAAAACTCGGATTTTGCTGCTCGCAGACATACATCAAAAAAGATGTATGGATATATGAGCATATGATTTGTGATATATATGAGATACAAAGTGATATGAAACAGGCTAGGAAACGACATCGCAGAATTGTACGTTTGATCCATTCAAATTTAGCTTGCGGATTTCAAGAAGAACGCTATGGGATTGAGGAAGATGGGGCTATGTTCTAATACCTGTTAAATATTATGTATGGTAGGCACATTTTTGCAACGTCGCGATTTGGCCTGATTTATGCTTCCATGTCTTTACAAGCACCAGAAGAAAAGNCGAAATTGTCTAAGAATTAAACGGATTTTTGTCAAAGATCTTTGAAATCAAGCGAGAAAAGTGCTTGTGTTTCGTAAGACATCTCAGGAGTATATCTGCTCCCAGATAGTAGGATAATACATAGATATTCAGTGCACCTTACAATGCGCATGCACCAATATGTCCATATAAAATGGATCACACTTCAGGTCTATATAAGCGAGATCTCAGTAAGTTAACTGAACAACATTTCCACATAATACTGACGAAATTCCAAATGGGTTTGATGTGTTCCCGAAATAAAATGTCGAAAGTGGTAAAATCGGGTGCAATATGGATCTGCGACAGCTGACACTTGCTTCACGCCACTATCAGTGTAAACCAGCAAACTGGCGCCACGAATATAAAATCACAGTTACAACCTGAGTAATAATGTGGAGGATATGTGCCGTCTGAATGTTATTGGGGCACATGATAGCCCAGTTACTGTAACATATAAACCGTGCTTTTGTCACTGATACAAGGCAACCGCGTGGGTGCAGTTTTTAGATTTTCTGGCATCGTTAGCTCCATTTATGCCGTCCAAGGATTTAGAAGTCATTCGTAACCACTGAAGTCAGCGGAATTTCTCACTACTACTCACATATAGCAAGTGGCCAAGCTCTGTAGGCCATATCCAAAGCCTTCGTCGTACTTAGGCTACCTGCAGAGAACCCGTCTATCAGAAGGGTTCGGTTAGTGTGCTCTACCGGTCCATGGCCGTGCATATCAGTGACGGACAGGTGCAACATGATCACGTGGTGAAGTTGAACAAACCGTTCAGAGCCTGCCCGGTAGCGTAATGGCTATGGCGTTCGACTCAGAATCATTCGTCCCGGGTTCGTGTCCCAGTTCGGGCGTGGTGGATATGCACTGCTGATGATTCCTAACAAGGATGAAGCAGCTGTACAGTGCTTCCATGGTTTCTTAATGGTTAGCTGAGCGATGGCATCACGTGGTGAATTATTTCATGAAAACAGAGATTAATAAGCTTATGTTTAAAAGGTTCCTGAAATTTATTGAATTTGAAAGGACTAAAACACAGTTTGGTAGCTTAAGACGAGAGCAAAAGTTTGTAGATATGTGTTTACAAGGTGGTGCTCACAAAATTCCTTTTCGATTACCCCATTATGCGGGGCAATTTTCTGCAAATTGGACTTACAAGATAATCCGATTCCTATATGCCTTAGATTGTTGTGGAACATCCAAAAATTTCCCGAATCTTCACTCCAAAGCGGAACGTCATTCGCATATTCTAATTTGAACAAGTCATTTTCATGTCAAACATCATTATCATGGGAATCGGGCGATTCAATTGGTCATCTCAGTAGCAACGTTAAAAATATTAGGTGAACCCTGGACAGATTTGATGAACTTACTTCTAATAAGGCCAAAACTCGGATTTTGCTGCTCGCAGACATACATCAAAAAAGATGTATGGATATATGAGCATATGATTTGTGATATATATGAGATACAAAGTGATATGAAACAGGCTAGGAAACGACATCGCAGAATTGTACGTTTGATCCATTCAAATTTAGCTTGCGGATTTCAAGAAGAACGCTATGGGATTGAGGAAGATGGGGCTATGTTCTAATACCTGTTAAATATTATGTATGGTAGGCACATTTTTGCAACGTCGCGATTTGGCCTGATTTATGCTTCCATGTCTTTACAAGCACCAGAAGAAAAGTTTGGCCAGTGAATTAGCTCGTGTACATGCAGTCAGACTACTCTACAATATCTCGCCAAGCGCAGTTTGGAGACAGTGGCCGATATGGCCCAATGTCGCAGTTAGTGGCATTCTTTTATTCGAAATCATTCTTGTCCTGTACAACTGTCTAGTTTATTATTTTACTATTTTATTCTCTATTATTGATTGATGCCGGATGCACCAACCAAAACAACCTGACAAGGGTACAAGATTAGTGGTCATACAAACCAAAACTGGAATCAAACACTATGCGTTTGGCTGAGGATAATGCCTGCCAAAAGTTTGAATGTAATACCTAGTAAATGTATTCCTCTGTAATTTACTGACGCGGCTATAGCATTTTCGTTGTAAATCGGTATAATACTCTATTCACACCAGCGGTTAGGATTACACTTCCTTCCTCAGGTTGATCTTAGCACTGAAGCGCGCACAGGTGCAATGATTTTGGCACTTTACTTGAAAAAGGATGGAGACAGGTCATCTGATTTAGAAGCCCAGTGACATCCTAGGAAGCCAATCGCCTTGGCGATCTCCATATTCCACAATGAACTGCTATTTACATGTTATTTTGCTTGCAGGCATAGAAATAATGTTCGTCGTGTAACTGGACTAGCTACACTGCTCTCTAAAGTGATCCACAACATTTTCAGACAGCTGTTGAGTGCGAATCAGTGAGGAGCTAGATTCGTTGACTGTCTCATTGAAACAAATTATCATTTTGCTCTCTGTTTCCTTTGTGACGCGGAACAACACTTTCTATTCATGACTAAGTGGAATCTTCGAAACTCAATTCGTATCATTCATCCACTCACTCAACCACTCACTGGTTCCCGTGGTAAGCAGAGGGCAGAATTCATTAGAAGTCTCCTTACTCAGCAAAATGAACCAAAATATTCATCATAATGGTGCTTAAAACAAGCTTTTTTCTCTTCCAGTATCCCTTATGGCAGACCATCACATATATTCTTCAATTTCCATGACTTTCTAAAAACTGCCGAAAGTCATTGAACTGAAACTCGTAATTTCAGGGGATGGCTGTGAATACTGCCACTCATTTGCCTTAGCCGCTTGCCTAAACTTCGCTGATCTACATCGATTTCTAATTGTCCGACATCACTCATATCTTATATATCTCCATGAGTGGCTTATTCTACGACTAGCACTTCTCATCTCACGGTCATCCTGTGGAGGGCCTTTTGCCTGCTTCTGAGCCTAAAGGATAGATACAAATACATGATGCATTTTAGTAGCAGGAGATTGAATGTTCTAATGAAATACTTCACAGTATGGTATCATTGCTCAACTCACCATAAAGAAACCATGGAAGCAATGTACAGCTGCTTCATCCTTGTTAGGAATCATCAGCAGTTCATATCCACCACGCCCGAACTGGGACACGAACCCGAACAAGGACGAACGATTCTGAGTCGAACGCCTTAACCATTGGGCTACCAGGCAGGCTCTGAACGGTTTTTTGAACTTCATACATGTACTAACCCGTTACTTTCATTGAATAGCCCTGACAGCAAGTTTTCCACATCGTAGTGTAGGTCACGCCAATGAGACTGCTTCCTTTGTCTCTTCGCCGAAGTGTGTACGGCATAGACTGCCTCCTTCAGGTGTCACATTGAAGTGTGGGACATCACTTCCCCACCAACTGGTACGACCATTTGAACCAAAAGACGTTATACTGTCGTGACGATAAGACCAAATCTAGAACTGATCCATGTGCTTCAGGGCTTCAAGTTAGTTTTCATATTTGTTGGTGCAGAGCGAAACCACCGAAAGGTGCTTAGACAGTCAAGCATGAACATGTCTATTTACTAATCTCAACTGTCTACATCCAGATCACACGCAATAAATCAAAGTTTCCTAGGTCGAGACAATGACCATCTTTTTGCTCTCGATAAATTTCCCTCCTTTTTTGGCAAGTCCTCAATCGCAAACTAGTAACTTAATCCTTTCGTTACGAATCAACCAAAGCAAAGGCGTTTACGACAGCAGAAAACTTCAGAAGACTCCTCAGAATTAGTGCACCAGTACGGAGCCTGAACAGGTAGGTTTGAAAAAAAGTTGAGTACTACTCCACCCCCTATTCCTGCTGCACTGTGTTCAAATTCCTGTTTATTTTTCAATCCACAGGTAACTCTACTCTAGATAGAATTATCATAGACTATCATAAATTGCTTTTTCTTAGGTAACATACTCCATTTCCAGCCGGTGATCAATCAATTACCTTTGAAATTTTAAATTTATTCTCGGAAAGCTTTCCGATCTTTCAAACATTTTAATCAATTTGGAATAGAACTAAGCAATTTCTGTCGAGAAAACATTCTTCTTCTGTAAAGCCATTCTTCCGTGCAAGATAGCGAGTTCCTTTCGAACCTTTGAATAATTATGTCAATTTTTAGTAAATACACTCAATCTAAATTTTATACTTGTCATCTTCTAGAAGCACGTTTTTTTGTCTATAACGGCTACATTGCATTAGGGAAGACAAAAGAAGCACTTCTGCGTAATAAGGGATCTGCAGAAGGTATGATACATTTTATCATTAATACCAGAGGAAATAAAAAAATCGACTTGTCTATGCAAATCAGTTCCTGATCAGCCAAAACAGCAGACAATTTTGGCAAGGAATTTGGGTTTTATATGAAAAAAGGACTGAACCAATAAGCTTTACTGCAGGTGTGAAAAGTACGAACTGAACTTTTATTGACCGGCGTAACGATTCTGTAGTTCAATGGTTTCCAGATGAGTGCGCCGATGCAGCATCCTTTTCTAAGGAAGAAGTGTTCCAACTTCTTCGTTCAACCAAGGTAACTACACGTATGTGTCCCGATAGTGTGTTTTCACTTCTGCTAAAACACTGTTTGACATTAATCAATTCTCCTGTTGATAAATATTTATCCACGCATCCTGTTCCCGATTGCAGGAGACTTGCAATTATTTTGGCCATTCTCAAACCAATTAAGTTCAGTTTTCCAGCAAGTTATTTTCGTCCCATTGCCTTTGCATCTTGCGGCCTTAAGCTAATAGGAAGAGATATCTTAAGACGCCTAACTTTTGTTAATTTGCTTGGCAACTTCCTTTAGTTTGCCTGAAAACCAAACATGTCCAGTTCATTACATCGCCCAATCCTTCGGTGAATCCGCCAAATCTGTCCGATGCCCGTTCTTAGATTATCCTCTGCATGCGGCTGATTCACGGTCTTTAATTCACAACAAGCTAGGAAATCTCGGCTGAACCAAACCACTCTTGGAATGGTTGTCAACTACTTCATCAACAGAACTCTTAGCAAAAATTTGTGATTTCAGAACTCTCTGTCAATTTTTGTCAATAACCAGTGGTACCACTGGGAGAATTCTGCTACAAACTGTGTGACATGTACTTATTTAGGCAAAGCAAGACTAGCGACAAGAAGACACCAGGTCTTTGACGCATACGGCTGCTTCCTGTCGTAGCTAATCCTTGATGGGAGTTCAGAGCCAATGAGGTCGAATGAACCTTCAAAACCTGCTGCATCTTTGTTGGCTCCCCAAAGCTACCTCCTCCCTTTTTATGACATGCGTGATGCAAGAATTCAGTAGATACAGCATGCTGCATAGATAGTAAGATCCGCTGCACAGCCGGCCGTCAACAACCCTGACCCTGAAATATACAATGGAATAGAATCACATAAGTCTGCAGTTAGTCAGATTTAGAAACGAGCCGAATAACAACGATTTTCAGTTTGCCTTAGATGCAACAACAGCATGACGGTCTGCACTCTAGACGATATTTCCTTCAGAAAAAAAATCCTGGACTGGAATCAGATGACTGAAATTGTTCGATGAAATGGAACTCATGAGAAATAGTAATGGCACTAGTATTAATAACTACTCAGTTATTCTGGGGGAAAAAGTCATATTTGCCGGCGCCTTTTTTATCAGGAGCGATAATCAACTGTGCTTGTTTATTATAATTCCCAGATTATGATCAGTTGCAATGACACGGAGGAAAATCTGGGCCTGACCTTCCGCAGCGTGCACCGCAGGGTCAAGATTGGCAAGAGTGACGTGGAGGGGGCGGATGCCACTCGGTGGAAGTTAATCAACTTCTAACTGACAAAGTATTCGGAACCTAAGAAGTTGCATATATATGTATATATTCTAGATTGGCTTGAAAACAAGCGCGGGACCAAGGCGATAATATGTAAATGTAACATCGAAGAGACGGAAAAGCGAGGAAGAAAAAATAATAAACCATTACAAACAGATATTCGCATATGTTTTTATCGTGAACATTTTGCCACTGTTTGGTTCTTTTTGAATTACTTTAAAGGAGATGAGTTCAACGGATGGGCCAATCAACATTCAATTTGGCTCTGAGACATCTTTCACTGTCTCCAACCAACGACAAATATCAGCTCTTCGGCCCCAATCAGGAGGGCGCGAAGCCTCAACCTAGGCCAAAGCCGAAGATAACTTTAAGCCTGCACGCCAAGTCATGGCTTGATGGTCACCTTGGCACTTCCAGCCTCGTCCAGCAAGTGCAAAAAGAACACGTAAATGTAGGCGATGGCCCCGTATGCGCAGTACTTGCCCAAACCACCGAAGGTGATGTAGAGCGATTATCTCAGTCAGAGGAAGAATGTGTGCATCCAACGCAGGAGAATGCACCTCGTCATTGCTCATTCAATTCTTCCACTAGACACAATGCTTTGGAGACACCGGTGGTTAAAAGCGGAAGGTCGCTGTGCCTCCCGGACGCGGATAGGCTAAGTCTTCGCACTGTGGTATCGCACACACTTTTCTCTAGGGAAATCTGGATGTCTTGATGGCGTCACGAGTGTCGCGAGTTGACGAAAGCTACTCTGGCTTCCGCAATTTTGATCAGACCTCCTCTCCAACCCCTCCGTCACGTGTAATCAGGCTCCTTATATGCTTAAAGCTATTGATTACCCGTAGTAGATCACAACAAACCGTGAGTGCAAGCACAAAATCCCGCCAGACCTGAGGAAGTGCGTTTGCATTCTGGAGTTACAAACCACACTGTAAATCAAAACCCTGCTCCACCATCTAGGAGACCAGATAAAGCTTTCTGTAGGTCACCATCTATGACCAAGTTGAAAAGAAATGGGGATATTGGGCAGCCATGAGGCATTCCACTGGGGACAGCGAAGGATGCCAAAATTTCCCCATAAGCCCTAACCAGACCTGAAGTGTGGCAGTGCAACTTTCTGGTGACCGACACATATTTCTCAGGTAATCCATTTCTCAGCAAACAGTGCCATAGTGCAGACAAATCAACAGATTCAAAAGCTGCAAGAATTCCAAACAACAAGACGACCGTTGCTCTTTGGAAAGTAGAACGGTGATCTAACAGCTGTCGCATGGTGATTTATTGATCGACGCATCCAGGACTTCTGCAAATCTTGGCCTGTTCTCAACGAATTTGCCCTTCACGCTTGTTGCACGGCCTTCAAAAACTGGTGGAAGGGAGCAAATTTGATGCCATCGGGATTGAGCTAATAGCTCTGTAGTCAGCCAAGGCACTGCGCAAGTTCTTTTTGAAGATGGAAAGACAATCGACTTCCATTCCACGAAGAAGGGACTTTCTTGGAGTACTAGATACTGGGAAACAAAATTTGTTGTTCTCTGACAGTGCCACTTCTCAATTTTAAATGGAGTTGGAGAAGGCCCATCGGAGCCTAGTGATTTACGACTTCCTAATACTCGGATTTTCGTGAGGATTTCCGCCCATTTTGATGGATTTTTTGTATCAGGCCACCGGACGCTTGCCGGAGTAGCTACGGGAGGCGATAAAGCTGTGGACTAGCTAAGTTGTGCTAGAAAGTGCTCCGCCCAGCACTGCGGTTTGTGGATAAGCGGACTACCATCTTCACAGATCGTCCCGCTCATACCTAATGCCTTCTTACTGGTAGTTTGGATGAGATGAAACAGCTTGCAGGATTATCCCATGGTGACAGCACGTTCCATCTCCAAAGTTCGTTGAAACCACCAAATATCACGATTCCTAAGCAAACTTATATTGAGTTCGCGTCTCATTACGAGCCGTGCTTCATCATACTCGCTGCTGGCTGGGATAGACAGGCATGTGTCAAGAAGGCGCGACGAATCAGAAGAACTCTGGGTGTCACGACGCGACAGTTCAGGCCAGAACTCAACAGGCTAGCAGAACTCAAGATATTCCTTATTAGCGAACAGTGTTCATTGGTGCTTTGAGGTAGGAGCAATTCTAGGTTCTAAGCTGATGCGCTTCGAAATATTGTTAGGAAAGCTGGATCAGGTAGCATGTCTTAACTTAACCAACGCTAAAGAGTGCATTTTGAGCGCCAACCGAAGCCTAGTGTTCGCTAGCTTGCTGTCGGAGTCGGGAACAGTGCTACAATACGAACGTTAGTCTTGTAGACAGTCCCACGATTTGCAGCCACTAGCGGTGTGGTCGATTAGCTTCTATCGCTTACTGGAATAGGGCGGGCGCCAAGTGGCTTGCCGGCTACTGGAACGTCTGAAACTCATTAGCGAGAACGAATTGATGTTCTGAGCACAAAGCCAACAATCGTTCCCCCTTTGCGGAACGACAGAAACCGAGACCAAAGGTAATACCTGGATGAACCTCATTCGGGGAAATTCAACCTACTGTAGCATTCATCTACCGCGCCAATATCACGATGTCACCCGACTTTTTGTGCGCAGGAGGTCGTTCAGCTCTGCATAGAAATTATCCTTCTCCGCATCTGGGCTGCAGCCTGTTGTGACATCCCGTGGCAACAAGCATGCTGCTTCTATCAAAGAGATTATTCACCTTGCATAAACCTTTAGGTCTCACTGCGCATAGCTGGCTGTCCACTTGGATCCAGTCAAACAATGTAGCCTCAGCCACCCTACTAAAAGGCAGTCCAACGCCAGTAACACCAGAAGCTGCGGCCCCAGAGTCCGCAGATAGATGCAAATAAAACTTCAAGGAAGGCTTAAATGGAAATGTTAGTCAGATAAAAAGGCTGTATTCTTAAATGCGAGTTTCTTGGATGTAACACAAATCGAAGACCAGGGTCTCCAGTGTAAGAACTAGATACTCCCGTTTATCTGCACGCATCAGTGCTTGCCCAATGAATATAGCTGGTTTAACAAGGGTCGAGGACGAAAATAGACGTCAGCCGGCGGGAGCTGGTTTGGTAAGATTTAAATATTATCTGAGGGAGAACGCAGGGGAAGAGCAACAGCATTTATTCCAGTGGCACTCCAACAAGCATGGTGGACTCAGCTTTCCAAAACCTGAAAAAGTGGAGTGAGGGGGTGAGAAATCGCACGAATTATCAAAAGAATGAACAGTTGTGTGCCTGGAAGATTGCAATTGCAAGTGAGAGAAAAGCCAGAAACTTTCGTTCGTTAATCAGCTGTATTTCTGTTTGTATGCGTTGTGGGCTTTGTGCGATTCCGCTGCCCGGTTCAGAGTAAGCCCTTTTATTTGAGGATGCATCTCTAGTCCTTGCGCCACCGAGCACTTTCTGTAAGGCAGCAGAGTCGTTCCAGAAGAGACAATGACCACGTGATCGGTTCATGCGCCTCTTAAGGAACACATTGCCGGGTCAGCGGAATATGACAAAAGTAATGGCTCTGTTTGGTTTGCTAGCCTGACTCGCCACATCAAAGTGTTACCAGCGGGCTTTTATGGTTTTTGGGAGATTACTAGCCGGACTTCAGATCCACAAAGAAAGGCCACAAAACAGAATTTTAACTCCACGGCATTGAAAAGCACATCTTATTTAGAGTAGCAAAATTGTCTTGGGGTTGCCTGTGGTCTGTCTTTTTCGCGGGTGAATATCTCGAAATTAAAAACCGCGCAGTCCTGTTGCGTAGTTTTGCATGTTTCAGTTAAGCCGATTGCATTTTTACAGCGATTTTTGCCTGAACGTATCACTGTGTTCTTTCATTTAGCATTCCATTGCAAATTACAAATGAGGAGCTCATGAAAATGTATCCTTTCGATTCAGCTTAATTTTTACCCAGGATATCAGCGATCATTTCCAGGATGATTGCGTCCTGGCACTGGCGGGTCCCGCAAAAATCTTGGTGCCGCAATAGTCTTAAAACGGGTTTCTATTCAGCTAGATGCAAATTGCAACTGGTTGGAATGCCCAGCGTGAATCCACCATTCTGCAACAGCAAGTTGGTTTTTGTCACCTCTGGTGCCTGAGTTTACCGTTCACAGAAAACGTGCAGCCGTAAATGAAAGAAATAATAAGATCAGGAAGTAAGAGTGGATATCAGCAGCTTTTGCGTCTTTAGGGAATTTAAATCATAGACTGACCACCGGGAATTTAGATGACTGGGCTCCAATTCAAGCTCACTTGATTTTTCTTCAAATTCAGGCAGTACCTTCTGAAATTACTATAAGTGGACTGCTTTTTGTATCACTCGGCTCCATTCTGCACGCATCAATAAACTTGAATTTAAGGTTTTGTTTGATTTAAAAATAAACTTTATTCTCTCCTGGTGTACTGCTTTATCTTTAAACTCTAATTTTGACTCAAGTTTCCTCGCTGAGAATTCCGTGTTCTGCCACAGGTTTTGGTTGCCGCTCACTGGAGCAGTGCCATTGTTATCGGCCTCGCTGCTTTATTCTATACGTACTGAATAAATCTTCCCGCAGCCTATTCTGTCTGACGGGAAGAATCTCATTTATGTAAAAGCCAAAGCTGTGATCATTTTTATAAACCCTATAATAAGCTTCTTTAAAGGTTTTCTAGGGCCGTATATTCGAGCGCCAAGCTTGGCAGCCATGCATATACATAGTTTTTTAACTGCAACATGATAAATATTTCAAATAATAATAACAACACTGCAGGTTCTCTACGGCTCATTATCCTCTCCAGTTGAAAATGAGCTCGGGAAACAACCAGTAAAGCTCACTAGCATTGCTTTGTGGAACCTAAAGTGCACCAGGACCATCATTTTCAGATTTTTAACTGTGTCCATTGTGGTTTATCTGTAAGCCCGTCCTCAGGGTCCAGTCTTCTTGTGGTGTATATGGCGTCGACCAACTGTGCAAACTTCTGTAAAATCAGTAGACTGTCCCACCTCATCGACCATTATTACGTCCCAACCACTCCTCTTTGAACTGATTTCAGGTTTATTTCGCATGCAAACTTTACAATATTTGTCAAAATAAAGTCTGACGTCCTTCTGTTTAATCTGTGTAAGTTACGAAAACAACTGATCCGAAGGATGAACTATGCGGCATACTGCTAGGTACTTATCTCTGCGCAGATATCCAATCCTGCAATTGCTTTCGGCGTTCTTCCAGTGAGACTTCCAGCATCGCTTCTACGACAGGCCAGAAGTTCCTAGTCTTCCGGTAGGAAACGAGGTTTGGCAGAGTTAAAGGCTTCTTTGTGGTCCGCACAAAGCCTTTTTTACCTATTCTATTTGTCCCTTAGTCCAGGTAGCACAATAACTTCGATAAGTATGAGCGTCCCCATATGAACATGTCCTGAGGCTCTTAAACTGGGTGGCGTGATGTGCGGTTAACAATGATAATCTACATTTTTTCTGCTCTGTGAAGTCAAGGCTTTTTTTGTCCCAAGTTTTCATAACCGTCCCTGTGGCTTAACTTGAATATATGTTTGACAGTTCATATTGGGCTTTTCTTGGGCATGTCTGCTGATTGCAGAAAGTAATTAAAGTGTTTCGCTAATGGTTAGGGCAAAACCATTTCTGATCGCATCATTATGCCTTGGTGACCATAATACCTTAATTTGAATGATTTTTGCGAAATTCAAACAAGGCAGCACGTTCTCCATAAAATCCTCTCTGCTGCAAAAAGAAAGGGAATAGCAGCAATACTCACGGAGCTACCGGAGTTAGAGGACATGTCATTATTCTTTAAGAGATCACCGTTAAAGACATGGGCTTTAAATATTCAAGGCCTCAATACTTCTGCGCAAGTTCTTTTTGGTTCATTCACATTAAACGTTTGTGGGGAATCACTACGGTTCATACCAAGCACTTATACTCCCATACTTAGCCCAAGAAACCGACATTCTCGGTAAGCGTTTTGCCCGATTGTCTAACATATTCAAGCAGAAAAGAGGCGTCTAATGCTTACCTAGCACCAGCAAGCTCATCAGAAGGATAAAGGCTCAGCTATCCATGGCAGATTTGGGTGAAAAGAATCACCGTAAGAGCAAACAATTCCAACTGTCATATAGTCATTATCAGGTGCTCTCTGTTCTATCCAGGAATCCCTGGATGAACTAAAAAGACAGCTTAATGCCATTCAACAACAAATGATCCCTGCAAATCTAACAAAGTCAACACAGTAGGGAATTCCTATGGACAATTTGGTGTCCTTCCGAAGATTAAATGAAAAATTACAAGACACCAGTTACTATGAGCGACTAGTTATATGCACTTTGATGACTTTGTAACTTTTCGGGCAAACCTCTTGTGAACCTTCTCCGGTGGAACATACGGTGACTGCACTCGTGAGGTCTTGCGCCACCCAATGACAACGGAATGCTTGGGCCGACCCAATAAGAAAGGAGCCCATGGTAAAACGACTTTGGCCGGGACCAAACTGTGCTCCCTCATAGTGGGTAACTAATAATTTCAAATATGGTTGTTTCTTAGACATTGTTTTTCGGCACGATTACCCCGGCGCAGCGGTAACCAACATCCGCGAAAAGATGAGGCGTTGTTTACAGCGCAGCAGAACAATGGTACAGGGGGAATGGAATGAGAAATTCCAAAGTATCGCTGTGCAACATTCGTCCGATGAGGTAAGACATTACCCACTAATGAGCACCGTGCGTTGTCACCATATGACGATTGCGTATTGTAGTTTACCTTGCACTGATGTATGCATCTTTGTTATTTGTCGGAAGGTTGCCTATTCCTTGCCTGCTTAAACGTTCGAACATAAATGTACATGGAGTAGTAATGTCAACCTCAGCAAATTTGCCCATTTTTTAAGCAAATAAAGGACCAGTTATGCACAGCTGAATGCATTAAATTCATATCGACCTTCTTTTTATTTTAGGATACGGAAAAATTGCAAATGAATAGTCAAACGTTTACGGACTGATACATCCATGCAGCCAGACAGCATTTGATGTACATTGTTGATTTGATATTTTAATACATTTTCAAATATCAACGCTGTTTTTTGTTACGTTGCAAACCGTTGCGTTAACAAAAGACAGTTGGTTATGCAGATCAACACAGGGGCAGTATGGGCATCTTGAACTCGAATTTAGATTTAAGTTGCGAGTCACAGAATTTCTTTGTGCGGGAAATTAAATAAGGGTCTCGGCAAGGTTTTTGGGGGGATTTTGTGGGGAAATTTAGCAAAATACACAACGGGCTGTTTACGGATGATTCTGCAAAAGAGTCCCCAAAAGGACCCCTGGTAGTTGCAAAGTGACTGCTTTTGGGTCGGTTTTGGGGTCAGCAAGGGGTCGGTTTGAGGACCGTTTGGGGACTAGTTGGGGACGTTTTGGGGGCGTTTGTGCTGACTGGGCTGAACCTCCCCGCGTTGGCGCAATTTCTTTGCATTACATAATCAAACTGGTTTAGATAACTATATAAAGGCACAGTAAATTTTTCTATACAAGTATTTCCGTCCAATTTACAATTCACAGGGTGTTGTTCAAGTTTTTATGCAAGTGTTCAACAAAAATTTGTTTTCTTACAGGCGGTGGCTTTAACCTAATTTTGACGCACATAACCAGATGAGTTTTCGAAAACTGAATATGACGTGGTATGTGTTGTAGTCGTCTGTGCCTTTCACTGTGATTTTTATTTCTCAAACCTGGGTTCAGTGGTGAACTTTGCAATCATTCACAACCCCGCGATCTGCTTGAAAACTGGGCAGCTGGTTGGTTTCTTGGGAATATAGGTTAGCAGCATAATGCACAAATTTTTTGCACTATTCTGCAGGCGTTTGAAACTTATATCCTAAAATATCCCTAATGATGCCTGGGCAAACAATTCGCGGTCAGCAAAAAACTACTCAGTGGAGGCGGAAATGAGGATATGCTCGGCCGTCTTTAAATCATCTACTTGCGGCCCTGTCAGGTGTGGCTGAACATGTTGGTGTTAATAGTTTGTTCTGATGTATCAGTCACGATTGTCACTCTTGTAGGTCCCTGTGCTAGCTCACGTTCTGCTTTAAATCTTCTGGGAAACATTTTTGACATCTTTAGTGTAAATAATGTATTTGACAATCATGAAATGTGTGGTCTAATGCATGCTGACATTATATCAGTAATTATGCTGTGGCTTTACATAGCGCCGACTGGGCTTCTGGTGGGCAAGTTGGGCTGTTACCTTTTCAGCTACACTGCATCAGTCTCTGTAGCTGAGACGACTATTTGCAGCAGCTTTGAAAATGACAAATGGTGCACCGTCAAGCAAAGGACAAAAAGTGGAAGTTTTTATGAAACGCGGACCCGCAATAGATTTGTAATTTTTGAAAAGGTAATTACAGTCCAGATGCTAAGGTTATCGTCATGGAACGTAGCCCATAGAGCGAAAATTGGCGTTCAGCTTTTGTTGACTAACGTGCGGATCACATCACAAGAATTAAAGCGAACATTACCTAAAGTCCTACTTTCCCCGAGCACAAATTTGCACACGTCTCACATGAAATATAAGCGTGTACTTCGAAGTGGAATGCATGGACCCTTCGGTCTTTAAACGCATATTCAGAGTGCTTTTGAGTGTTTGGTTAAAAATCCAGCTGCATGTTGTTGCGTAATATTCCGCGTGTTGACTAGTAGTACTTCGGTCTGGTGTTTTTTCTCGCTAACTATTTTTATTCCCCAAAAAGGTGACTTGGGGATTAATCGGGAAGTGTTTCGGGACTATTTTGGTGACTGAGATATTTGGACAGGCAAAAGCAATTTAAAAAGCAACTGAAGCATTATCGTATAACATAGACGAGACAGTCCGACCCCAAATGTATTGGCGGGTCAACAAACTTCTAGTTGGCAAATGGCCAAAACCGGAATATTCCACCTGATTTTTCACTAAGACGCGCAATACAACCTAACATCAATTGAAAAAATTGTGTTGCCAAGGTTAGTTCTCAACTTGGGCATTTATTCATTTAAACGAGCTCACAGTGCACAACTAACTTTATATTGAGCCCACATTTTTATTTCTGCCACCTACAAAATTCTAGGTGTGGCATTTCTGAAGAATTCCGGGTGCTTCTTTCTCGTTGCCTCAGTTCCCTACATCCCTGTTGTACAGCAAAATTAAAGAACCGTGTTAATTATTTCAGCAACCTACAGTCACAGTTGCTCCCGTTTTCACACTGCTGTTCTTTGGGAGGTGAACTGGCAGATGGTTCTCATCTCACCATTTCAGGTGTATACAGCAACGGGTAGTTGCCCAGCAGTTACTTCCTTTCAAGTCAGTCACCATAACCCAACCGAATTTACAGCTAGATTTTGTTGGCTGGCTTGGGCATTGTTGGTTTCTCTAAGGCTTTTAGCTGCAGGACGAAACAAAACTAGGAATCTTCATCCGGAGATGCCTGAATGCGATGAATTTACGCGCAAGTCAAACTATGTAGCCCTCCGGCCTTCCATCAGCTTGGGTAGACAAACATCTGATGCGAACCTTAACGACAATCAATCGTGAAATCCAAACACTGCTAATGCAACTAGACGAAGCTCATTACGCTAATCGGGATGTTTACAAACTTCGGTCGTCTTAACTAGGATCTCGCACTAAAATTGTTTGCTTTTACCAGTTATAACCACTTGTGCGTCAAACCTACTCGGTTCTGTACGATTGCAATATTGACAACTCTGACACCTGACCAGTACAAAGATAAAACAATGAGAAGCGGTAACAGGCTGGGTATATTTTGGCAGGAGCGCGCGAGCAGGGAGTGTGCGAGCAACGCACAGATGGCAACCGCGCTGGGCCCTAACGGGTTTTAGATAAGTCACCCAGAGGGACAAATCCATGTCCCGCCACACACTATATTTAATCTCACGAACTCCATCTAAGACTAAAACCGGTGTCCATCTTGTTATGGTCTTTCGGTTGACTTCGTTTACTTAGATGTGGTCGAAGCTTATTCAATGCTTACTTGCAATTCGTGTCTGATAATTATGGTGACTGACTGAAATTCCTGTTAGTTACACGTTCAAACATTACCCAAAATCAGTTGAACGACACCTCTTCGTGAATTGTTGCTTGTCAGGCTTGGAGGCAAACCAAAAACCCATGAGAAAACGGCATTTGTTGCGGAAGCCTGCAGAAAGAATGAAAGTAATCGATCTCTGAGTCTTTGTGACGTTGCCCATCGCGACATTCGTATGTTTATTTCAGGTTGGTCTCATGATGTGCTTACTATCAAGAGAACACATAAGGTTTGTTTCCCCCTTTAGGTTACCTCTGTCGTGAGCCACCTGGACTAAACTGAAAACTTATCGGTCACCAAAGGCTGAGCAAATGAGATATGATTGATTCGGATCGCGTTTCCGGCTGACACTGTCCCCGATGGTCTTGGTTTTCCGGTTGCCACACTATAAGCCTCACAAACCAATGACTTTCTGAGGTCTTTCTTCTTTCGTGGCGAAGCGGCGTTCCACTTGCCCCTGTCATCGCCCTGGAGAATCACATCCATCATTCGGCATTATTGTCCTGTGGTTCGTTTACGCGTTTCTTGCCGCACCACGATATATGCGGTACATGACTTGCATCTGGTTGTTGGCCTGAGTCATCTGTATTCTGTAAAATTGGACCAATTATTGTTGGTTTAGAGGAGCAGCGATAATTATTGACAATTGAGTAAAGGGACAGTGATCTTTAAGTTCCTCAACCCGCTCAAGGGAAAATTCATACGGCCTCGCGGCTATCGCGGGGTTTACTTCCTCAGAGGTTTCCATGATCTCTCATTAATCTAAAACCAAAAAACTAAACACCAACCGTTTTAAATTGCCCTCAAAAGACAGCTTCTATCAGAAGTGATAGGAGGCTGGAGGACAGCCACAGCTAGTGGAGCCAGTGGGTCCTTCCAATTTACGTTTCTGGGTTATGGTGCATGGCTGTCAGGATTTTTCGCAGCCAGTCAATGTATCGCTGGGTCCGCGGTTTTGGATTCTGGTGCTTTGGGAGATGCGCCTGTACGGTTCCCTTTGCTGTTGCTCGTGACCATTATTAGAATTTGAAGTTAAAATTCTCACTCAGTTCTCCATGATATCGTCGCCTCCAATATTGAAGCACCTTAGCTGATCCAGGCTTCCTGGAATATATAAGTGAATGCATGGCAATAACCAGAAAAGTTTGATAAATAAGGCCTAAATCCCGCTGAATGCCGCAGGCTGAGATTTAAAAAGATGCATACACCGAAGAAACACTGAGAGTTGGCATTCACGTAGCGATCTGGTGCCACATGTGAAGCATGGATTGGAAAAACCTCCGAAAAACACCTTTTGTATCTGAATTCATGAGAGCACTCCTGCATACTTGACCCTCGCGCCTTATAATTCGCATTTTTTGTTTGCTTGGACGTATATTTCTTCGCATTCAACGCACGACTTTGACACTCGTTGTCTTAGGGCCCGCGTGAATCACGTGTGTATTTCTGTACATTGACATCGGCTTTTATTTCGAGCCTTTGTAATCGCCTTTCTGAGTTTTGTTCGTGCTTGTATATTAGTTAACTTGTAATAACAGCATAGTGAACATCTATTGCGCGCATGTTAGAAAACGATTTTTACAGCATAAAAACTCGTCTTGTCATCCACGGAACTTAACGAGTGGCACTAGAATGCAGTCACCATTCTTGCAATTTACAAGTTATGCTTAAGCAGGAAACGTCCTTCTTTGAGTGATCTAGCCTATTAGTGACTGCATCCTACTTTTTTCATCCACAGCTTCATGTTGGTCTAATACTTTACTTCTTTATGTCCCTTTCATCCACCTTACCAGGCCTTCCGTTTGGTATTTTACAAATTTTCATCCGATTATCACATTTTCAGCTGTTTTGTTTGCCTCAGTCTAACGTTTCCGTTCATCAGGTAATCCTTCTGAATTTTAAGGACTTCGACCATATTTCAATATTCGCTGTTGAGCCACAGCTGAATTTTGTGTTTGGGATTCACGCTTTTAGTTCCTTCAAACACGAATAGACTGACGTCACGCTACTGTCGATTAGCAATAAAAAGACATGCCGTGTTGTGACGCAATTTAGAATTAAATTTTAACTCATGCGTGGTACACATGCGAATTACGACGCATACTTTGTTTATGCTTCGACATGTTCCACATAAGTAATCCATGTGAACAAGGAAGTGCATCTCTTTGCTCCTATTAATAGCTTTTCTCCCGGAATTCCTCATCATAACGCTGGTAAATTTTGACCTCGAATAGCTCGTACCTCTGAAACACCGAGAAATAAATAATTTTGTCATTATTTTTGTTCGCCAACGTAAATCAAATAAAATTAGTAGTACAGTACAAGCCTGGGAATCAGTAATCTTATTGGCTTTTGCCTGGATAAATATCTCATAATTTCAGGATCTCTCTCGAAATTTGGTGCTCTAAAGATACCTTTAGTGTTGTAGGAAAAGGGGTTGGATTGCCGGATTAAAAGGTTGTATCTCAGTTATGAGTGCATTTAGTTGTACCAAGATAACATGTCAGGCTAGGAACTAGAGCCAACGGACTATAAAAATAGGTCTCACTTTTGGACAAATATCGAGGAACACAAATTTGAAATGGCCTTTTACCGGAACTTTGATATTTACCCCGGAGCAGTGCATGCTATTGGACTTTGCTAATAATTTTCTTTGGGAAGCTATTTCACCAGTTTTCTTCGCTCTCTATGCTTTCGAGAATTCAAGGCATTCCCTTGCCCCTGCATTATTCTGCATCCTGTTCATTTTCTCTACCGGCGCTTTTCTTGCCATTGATAAATCAGGTTTGACATAAATGCCAGTAACGATAGCGACAGTTTTGTTTTCGGGCATTGCTGAGAAACGCGTATGCTTGATCAAGAAGTACTGTACCGTAGGGGTTAAGGAAAAATATAAAAGTAAAGCAGCTAAGGGTAGAGAATTAGGTAAGAAATACTAATACAACCAAGACGGGAACAACCGACTAAAAATTCTTAAATTTCAACGAACAATTTTCGGGCAAAAACAGTCAAGGGCGGCCATCTCATGTTCCGCCAATAACGTGGACCTGCAGATCAACGTGGTACATAGGGGAGATTTGTCAAGGGCAGAAAACTGGCTGAAACCAATTTGAGTTGGGGATGACCCCATGAATAGTGTGGGAAAAAGCAAGGTGTGAAACAGAAAGGAATAGGGCTTTTGAAGAGAATTATTGCACGGTCTTGCATGTGTTAATCTGAACGAACATTCACAGCAAGAGGACAAGTTGATCGCAATGCGCTGAATGAGTTATTGTGCGTGACGGTTGGAAACGCTGAAAAATGAAAGAAACTATGCAATTGGACAAAGATATATGGCGGACATAGGGATTTCTCCAAGTACTTTCGATTTCAGAAATCTGAAGCTGATTTAACAACGGAAAAGGAATTGCAAGAAAAGTGCGTCGACCTGTTGCTGAAGCACAGCAGGCAGTCAGAGTGGCTTTTAATGCTGAAATAGCAACATGTTTTTTCACTGGTAGGCAACAACAAGGGCTCAACACTAAAGGTCAGTCTGCAATTAACGAGGGAGAAGAATGGCGATATTTCGGCAGAATTTCCATGGATTTCTGATATAAAAAATTTATCGCACGAGTTCCTTGTGTGACTGGAGTATGAGGAGCTTTCTGGAATGATCAAGAGGAGGTCAATATGTAGACATTCGCGCGCCCAGCAAGAAAGATAGGGTGCAAACCGCTGGAAGGTTCGTCAAATAGCACATTATCGAAGTTACAAGCTCGCCGTTCGGCCTGAAGTAGATGATGAATGTTGGTTCTCTGTTATTTGCACTTTGTGCTATTGCCAAGTTGGACCCGTATGCTCACTTCTTTCTTCACTTTCGTTTTAGCATCACCGGCAGTTCTTTAGTTTCATCATTTAAGTTTGAAATTTACAAGATGAATTATGCACCTTGCATAAAAAGTTATGCATACGTAAAAAGATACCCTAACATTTTAAAATTAGGCTCCTTGAAAATATTTTAAATTCTGAATCACAGAAGTCCGGTGTGTTCAGTACAGAATGCCTGTGGTGGTGCCTTGTTTTCCTACTAACTGTGGACCGGTTGGGCATGACTCCGCATCCGCCGTCGGACTCTCCGTCTAAATTATTGCTTTAATGAGGGGTAAGTCCTTTTCGTAGTCTTCTGCATTGTGTGTTAAACACTGTTAGTAAAGCTGATTTTTCCCGATGTAGATGAATCCAATGTTTGTACCCTTTAATGCTTCTCTGCCGTTAACCCCTAGCCGGTAGACTCCGAATAATTTGCTTCTCACTTCCACAGCTCGTTCACCAGAACGTGGCTTTGATGGCTCAGGAAGCATTAGTTCTTTCTCTCTTCGTCGTCGAAGCCACCTCGGCGTTCGTAAAAAAACATGTCAGTTGTTTTTGAACTCAGCATGAAGCATAGGGAATGTGGTGGGAGTGAGACTAAACAGCATGGCTAGGTTACGTAATGGTGCTGCGCACAGCACAAATTTTTGACTAATTCCACATTGGCCCATTACGGGCTTCTCGGCACAAATGCAAGGAAATGATCGCAAGAACCAGAGAGAGCTCACTGATGCCTTCATTTATTTTTCAATAAACTTACGTATATTTAGTCATTCAACGGAAACACTCATCTCCTCTATCTGTGTGAGAGACCGCCATAGCACACAATTGCAAAAATGTGACGAGTGTTACAATGACTAAGCATATGACTTTACAAAGGCCCGGAAAGGAAAATAACGAAAGATGATATATAGTGACAAAAATATGGCCTTCAAAAAACATTAACATACTGAGAACAAGAACGCAAGCGGAAGTAATGCATGAATGGCACTGATCTGCATTAGTGGCAGGGCCTCTAAAGAAATCGTGCGAAATGCAGTGAATAAATTTAACAAGTTTTAAGTAAAACTTCTAGATTTGGTCCGCTAAACTTACAGAAAATGAAACTGAACTTCAAAAAAGGCAAGACAGCCGAGGAATATTTTCGAAAATCAGTAAAAGTAATCCAGCACACGAAGACGCGCCTCAGACGGCGTTCACACCAGGCTCCAGCAATCATTTGGAAAGATCGGTAGTCGAACACAGAAAGTCGCCGGACATCCCCGGTGCGTATAGGCTCCATAGCGATGAAACTAACGAGTCCTGGCCCGCATGAAAACGATCAGCGATCCACAGCACGACTCGCCCAAAAATGGATCACCTCATTTCTGGATAACGCCTGGAGAATTCAAAGCAACGAATAGCTAATTTGGTGCAAAACAAAAGGAAGACAAATGACCCACCGCAAATTCTGCGCTACGACTACTGAGTTGTGCGACAGCCAAATTTTTGACACTGGGCCTTAGTCACTATCTATCCGAAAGGTATTCAAAAATATAGTACAAATATCTGCTCACAAATACACGTTCGATAAAAGGAATTAAAATGTATCCCCAGCCCCTTGGTTCAGGCAAAACAAGAGAGTCTACTTGCTTGATCAGGCCCAACAAAATCTTCCTTGGGTGTAGTAGCCAAAATCAGTGGGGACAAACAGAACGCCCACGATAGACCAACGTGAACAGTAGAACGATCGCGGACTGTAGCAAAAATTGCCGCTCTAAATCAAGTGACCCGTGACTACATCAATCATCCGTAAAGTAATATCAACTAAACAGCAAAAGGGTAAAACAACAAACGGTAAATTCACCGAGCCGAAGATAAGCGACTACCAAAACCAGCGTCATTACGGGAAATTTGAAAAGGAAGAATCTGCCATCGGGGGTGAAGAACAGAAGAAAGGGGATGGAGTTTTCAACCAACCTGGACGTTATATCGGCCTCCGAAATTCATCCATGTTCCAGGTGGCCTAATGTGACAGTTGATTCGGGCTCCCCTTTCCTACTTACGCTCCCGGGATACCGAAGTTCACAGTGCATACAGCAGGACCCTTGCTACCCTATTCCTTGGGACACTGGAATACTTACAGCATTAGGCCTGCAAACGCCTAGCGAAGGACCCCGGTGACTGGTCGGCATATTTCAATAACCACAAATTCGGTAGGTCCCTACGCAGAATTTGATTGGGAATACAGAAAAGAACTATTTATACCAGACCACCGGCATTAAACTGACCATCTTATATCAACTATAGGGGCTGCTAGCCTGGGTTCGTTTTGTCTGTGGCTACTGTATCGGAACATGGAGTTCCTCCGGACCTCTTGTTTAACCAAATGTTGACAGGCAAAAGTGGTCGCGCGTTGCTCACGTACGCTCGGCTAGCATGCTTCTGTTAAAATATATCCAGCCCCCTACCGCTTTCGACTGCCTTCTCATTGTGCCGGTTGAGTGCCATGGTCGCCATTATGGCGATCGTGCAGCGCCGAATAAGGGTGACGCACAAGCGTTTACAACGGACTAGGGCAGGCAAACATAATACGGCAAGACAATGGGTCTTGCAACTTGGTGAGCCCGACTTGGCTGACTGGGCACATGAATCTCAAATCGTTTTTTCTTGAAGCCCCGTTTGTTTTTTTCAAGGGCAAATATTACCGTAGTTATTTGGTTGCAAATTGCTTTTCCCTGTTAACTTTTACCGGCGGCGTTTACTTTCGACAGCCTTCAGCACCTTTTGTCCATGTAATTTCTTTCTTTTTCAAAAGATTCCATGTCCATGGGGCGAAACCTGTCGACAGACTCAGGAGTAGAGCGCTACCACTTCAAATACCCTGGTTCCTGCCTTCGCACCATCATCTCTGGTCTACTTCTTTTGAACGGTAGTTCGAGAATTACAGAATAACCGGCGACGTCAGCAGTTTTAGATGGGTGGTTGGCCATCTTCCTCCTAATGTAATCCATCAGGTTAGGGACGTCATTGTATCTTCGCACAGTTTTGACGAGTTGAAAGAAATGGTTCCATCTACGACTGCCCCTACTGAAGATCAGCGCGTCCGACAGTTGTTTCAACTGGTCAAGCTCGGAAGTAAGAACCCCTCAGAGCTACTGTAGGAAACATGGCGTCTCAGGGGCGCACAGTTCGGCGACGACCCGATGTTAAGAGTGATATGGCTTCAACGGGTCCGGCCACATCTACCCACTTGATTAGAACTGTCCGCCAGTATTCACTAGGAGGGCTGCCAAAATTGTTGGTGACACCATGTCGCGCTTTAGCCCAGGTGTCGCGGCATTAAACAGTTTTCCATCCCTCACCACCGCATCCGCACCTTCGCAAGAAGACATAACCACATTTCTCAATGATTTATATTTACCGTCGCATTTTGTGATGGATTCTCCTGCACCGCCTTCAAGCGCCGTAAACTTAGCGGTCGTATTTATCACAGCGTCGCGGAAAACAATTCTTGGAGACGCAGCGCAAAGCCGTTGGCGCCAGTAGCACATTGTTATCACACATTTCTTGCCTTACTCAACCTTGCTCATCTGAATATGGCGGCTTCGATGAGGTCAGTGACCGAAGTTCCGTAAGGTTCAACATGAAGTATGACGCTCGCCAGTGGTCCCGCACCTGCCAGTGCCAGAGAGTGAAAGTTTATCGGCACACCAAATCTCTATTGGTTAAGTTCTCCAAACCCGAGACACGTTCTCATCACATGCACGTTGATCTCGTAGGCCTTCTCCCGCCATCTCACGGCTGCGTCACATGTTTACCTGTGTAGACCGCTCTACTCGCTGGCCACAGACCACACCGATTCTCTGCTCTACGTTAGAAGAGGCCGCAAAAGACTTCTTGGCAGGTTGGGTAAGGATATTTGGTTGCCCCGCTGCAGTGCCCACCGACCGGGACTCCCGCTTCCACAGAAAATTTTCAAATTTGAATAAGTCACTTGGGTGTAAGCATATTTGAAAGCTGCCTACCACCAGCAAGCTAACGTAACGGAATGCCGCTCTGCGAGCCGAGGTCAACTCCCTTTGAGGCAAAGTACTACCGTTAGCTCTTTCACGCCTTCGGAGTTAAGTTAAATATGCACCACACTTTCAATTACTTTTGGCGTATTTTCGGTCAATTGGAAGCATTGTTTAAAATCCCCATCCATTAGAAGGAGTCTTTGCATGATCTCTCCGATTGCGGTCCCATTAACCACACGCCTGTTATCTCCAGGATGATGGGAATGGTAATAAAATGTTCTACCGTCGACCACCTTTTAACATCCAAACTTCTTGGCCCCAAACAATATGGATGTCTCCAATCCCTTCCTTGCTCCATCCGTCAATTTGACTTCCCGAACCTTCTAACCAACCTACCGAACAAAGGTATGGCGTTCGCAGGCATCTACATCGATATGTCTAAGGCCTTTGCCGTGTCCTTCGTTCGCACCTTTTAGCCAAAGTAAGCTCCTTTGGCAACACCGATCCTCTTCTGTCCCGGCTCCCGCATTACCCAACCAAAGAATCTCAGTTCGTCTCCACTGATGTAATTACCTCTAATCCCAAACCTGTTCCTGGCGACGTCATACATGGTAGCGCACTTGATCCCCTGCTATTCCTTATGTATATTAATGATGCACTAAATTACATTTACCATAGTGTCTCTTTCCTGTTCGCTGATGACATAAAAATAATTTACCTTCTTATGTCAAATGAAGTTAGTACCGCAGTTAGAAACGTTTGCGCCGATTTGTCTGCTTTAGACGACTGGTGTACCTCCTGGAAGATGGGCTTCTCTGCCGATAAGAGCAAAATACTCAAATATAGGTGTACACTACCTAAAGATTCAATTTTGCTACATGGACCTCTTTTTGCATGTAAACCCGCAATTCGTGACGTTGGTCTCAACTAATCAGCTTCTAAACTTCTCAGAGCACGTATTTATTCAGTCGCCTAAAGCTAAGAGAAATGTAAGTCTCATTTTTCGCACAATGAATCTATCCGATAGCATCCTCAGCATTTATAAAACACACGTTCGACCACTCCTTGAGTGGGGCACTTTGATATACTTCAGCATGTCAAAGGTGGATAGGATTTCCATTGAAAGTATTCAGAGACGCTTCACTACGCAAGTGATAAGTTGGTCGACCACTCTGAATAACTGGGAACGCCGTCTAGCCCTCACACTTGAGCCACGTTTCCTGCGGCGACTAAAAATTAACCTGGCTTTTCTGCGTAACCTGATGAATAGGCGCTCCTTCTCCACCGACCCACCTATGTCCTCCTCTGCCAGTAACTACTCCTCCGTCACAGGTCTCTAACCATCCATACAGAAATGGTTAAATCCTCTTTAAGGTCGCATTTCTTTCTTGTTGTTTATGATAATCTCTGGAACAAACTTCCCATTAGCATTTGGTGCATACAGAACCAATCTAGTTTTAAGGTTGCCTTAAATACTTACCGAAGTGGCACCCAGGTCCTTCAACTGACCAACACTTCTATAACGGAAGAGCGTGCATTTGAGTCAGCCATCGATTTCTTAATACACATCGCACCTCCCTATTTCTAATAAGCCCTGCTCTCCATAACACTTCAACTGAGGGCGCAAGAGAACCTCCTACACTAGCGCAATATGGGCAACACCAAAGGTTAACTCTCGCTGATTGCTGGGTAAATGGAATAGCCGAAACCATTTTAAGAGGGGATCTACCCTTGACCCACCAACAGGCCCAAAGCTTCCCACCTAGCAGACGTGCACACGCCATGGATGTCTTCTGCACCTTCCCATTTACTCCCATACTCCTCGATACTACCCTGGTCACCCTACAACATAAGTTCGTAATTATTAGCCAACCCCAGGTCAGACCTTCTGTTGTAAATTATTATTGCTTGTGGAATTCGTTGTCCCACAAGTTGCATCTCCTATGGTCGCCTAACACCGCCTTGAACAACGAAGTCCGGAAACTACTTGCCGCTGAAACCATTATTCGTATACACGACTCTTATCTCGGGCGTGAGAAGTTGGTTTAGGATTCTAACAGTTTTTTTACCGCAGTAAAGTCTCCAAAACTTGGATCTCAGCCAACAGCACTAGATAACATTAAGGTCCGTGATAGCAGGAGGAAGCCGGATTCTATGACAGATATAACGCGCAATTAGCCCTCTTTATATCAATCTTCTCATCCTTGGTACCTTTCCCATAGACTTCTCTGCCTCTTATTTACTCTGACAACATAAAGATTCTGTCTTTATGCTGGGTATTACCAGAACTAGCTTTTTTCTTCGTAAACATTTCATTAGAGAACACATTCGAGGTTCCCCTGACTCTTCCTTCCTACTCATTTCGACCCCCAGTAACCTGCTGACTCGAATCAGGTAGACTCTTTGCCATTACTTACCCAGCCCAGTCTCATATATATAGTCTATCCACTTTACATAGACGATGTGATTGGCTTACCTAACACTCCGGTCTACATTAGCAAGTTTCAAGCAACAATCGTTAATGAAAGCAAGACACGACATTGAGGATTACGGAGCCATACGTACAGGTCCATGTTTCACAGCATAAGACATCATCCTCCGCGTGTTTTTATCCCCACTTTGGTTTTCTTTATTCCGTACATGCAAAAACTCAAATGACTGCGACAAGTTTGCTTCAGCATCTCCGAACGTGGGGAAAACAGACCACCCCCAGCAGTTGCGAAAAAGCAGCGCGAAAAGTTAGGGTGAGGCGGGGGAACTATTGGCAGTATCTATATGGGCTCAAACATTCCTCCGTTAGGAAAAAGGAAAAATTTCTGCTGGATCAGGTTGATCCCAGCAACGAAAGCATATTCAGGCTGCGAAGGAAAGGGCTACCTACTACGATGGATATGTACGCCATCAGCCCAGACCTGATTCTGCGAGTGACAAAACCCCATACCGCTCTTGTTTGGTAGATGCGCATCTAGCTGCTTTGTTGGCCGGTCTGGGGAAGTAGCGCAGCGGACTGTCCACTTATGCTTCACCGACTACTGCTCTATTTTTCAACTTGCCCCTGTTCTCCCAACCGCGCACCCAGTATGTATGCTGAGGTCTATAACAATTGACGTCGGTCTTCTCTCTTAATTATTTCTGAACGCTTACTATGTGGTGCAAGTTGCAATGGTCATATTCAAACACAAATTACTGATCCCAATATTTTATGCTTCTCCCTTCTTTCCTCTCTATTTCTCGTGGCAAATCCTGTCTTAGTGTCCAGCCCACGCTGCCATCCGCGACCCACTCAGTTATGCCCTTTCACGGCAATTGGAAGTAGTAAACATCGGCTGCAGATCGCATGATTAGTTATAACTGATTCCCTTTAGCGTGTACACCAGGCTTGTAGACCAGACGAGTTCCACAACCAGAACAAAAAGTGGCCTAGCTCCTTACCCACTGCGCTAGCCGTCCTATCGAACCAGTACAATCTACATCTGCGAAGATGTCAGAAGATGAAAAAGGAACGCGTCAAAAATAAGGGCCATGCAGCCTAGGGCTGACTTAGCCATATACCCAATAGAGAGTAAGCAGGCAGTAAGTTCTTTGCAAACATCCCGTCAACGGAAGACACCCTACGACTTATTTCAAGACAGTCGTCTGGGCCCTGTAATCTTCCAAAGAAACTGATTGTTATCACTGTTTCCATTTTTTGTTTACTCGCCTTAACACCATCTGGAACAAATTTCAGACTGCCCTCTCTCTCCGGCTCTTCTCCGGGCTCGCCAGTAACCACAGATGCAACGCAACCTCACACCGAATGCGCCACTCCATCATATGCGCTGGTTGTATATCTCTGCTAGGAAACTGCTGTTCGGATCTGATGCTCCAGTACCTGGCCGCGCAACTATAAAACAAACCAAGCCACACTTTATGGCCACCCCGGGTGCCTTATCGCAGATGAACCATTAAGACTGGCCAAAGCACTGTTACTAACAATGCTGAAATGCTGCGCAATCCCCAAACCTCCAGACTCCTACGGCCACAGAACACCACAATCTCCGATATTAAACAAGGACAACACAGGTGATTCGTGGCAAGTGTATTTAGGGTTAATTGTAAATCTGAAACATACTGGCATTATTCCCTCCACACATCACAGTCCGCTTCCAACCGAACATGTCCAGTGATCATTCTTGTAAGATCCAGTTTCTCTCCTTCTGCCATTCTTCGTATATTTTCGCCCCGTAAATTATCTGATGCAACCTTGAATGTTTCCTTCTGTTTCATCTTGAGCATTGCTTTGACTCTTGAGTGTTGTTAATTACCATTCCTCATCCACCACATATGATATCCAATGTGGTTTTGACAAATCTCCGTTGCATTATTGCATCCATATTGATCTCCATCTTCAACATAAAACCCTCCTGATTTTTGAGGAACCCGGCCATATGACAACGCCCACCATTGCTTTCCAGCCAAATTTTGCGCCGGCGGTACGCATATTGGATGCATTTAAACATGGATTGCCTCAAAGTGCGCGACCGATAATCGGCCTCAGAAGGCTTTGGGGAGGGATTATCTAGCACAGACTTAAAAGCTTGAAAACTCGTGTTTAACCTATGATATTGCAGGTTTTGTTCATAAGAACTCAGACACATTGGAACCTTACGTTTTTTCGTTCCTCGTGTATTCACTGTGTCATGTTTATATAAATTTGCTCTTGCCTTTCACATGCCTCTCCAATGTCGAGACATGTAAACATTAGTATTATTATCATTAACGGAGTGCCTCTCTGCGAGCCGAGGTCAACTCCCTTTGAGGCAAAGTACTACCGTTAGCTCTTTCACGCCTTCGGAGTTCAGTTAAAGAATAAATGTGCACCACACCGAATGAGCTTGTGCTTGGTTGTAGGCTTTGCCCACATGGAGGGCTGGTGGCTCCATCGAAACCCACGCACTTCCATTACGGTGGCAATGCAAGTCGTCTTGTACAGCGCCGGCGAACGCTTCAGGCCAATCCATCGTGGGGCAGACGACTTTCAGGCTGCATTCCAACCGCAAAGAACACTCCAATTCACGTTTTCGTACGCGCTGACGGTGTTTGAACAACACTGCAACCACTGTTTTGGTCCTTGTCACATAGTTAATGGTTGAATATTCTGCAGTTGTAAGTGCGTAGACGTAATTAACAAGATAACGTATTTGTCGCGCTAATTTGCTCTCCATGTTACACCAATAAGGGCAGCACAGAAGGCTGTTACATGCATGCCACCAAGTCCAGCATCCACCGGTGTTAACAAGCACGGATCCCCCAAGTATTTTGTTTTACCCTCTCAAGGACCCATGGGACCGGCACCCTAACCTTTGTTTCCATGGTCGGCATCATGCAAGCATCAAAAGATGAAGAGACTCTGAAGTTAGACATTCGCTTTCAACCCGCCTGGAGAAGATTCTGAACGAAGGCGAGACCCGTGGGTGTGGGAAGCGATCAGATCTGCCGTTTTCATCGGCACGCATTGGGCGGGCAGCTCGGCTGCAGCGGTGTGCGGGCTCAGCTAGACCGGTGAGCAAACAACACCCACGGAACCACTAAAAGAAAAGCCCATTTTTCCCATTGGCAATCGATGCCAAGATATCAGCTAGCTTCCGAATTGTTGTGCATGGTCCAAATCAAAGCTTCTCTCCAACGGCCTTCTAGGAGGCCCATGCATTGAGATATGGATTTATTTCTCCGGATCCCTTGTTTAATCAAATGTTGACAGGCCAAAGTTTTCGCCATTTGCGCGTTGCTCGCGCACGCCGGGATCGCTTGCTCCTGTTAAAATACATTCAGCCTCCTACCGATTTCAACTACCTTCTCACTGTGCCGGTTGATCGTCAGTGTCACCGATTACGGGTGGCGCACGAGAGTTCACAACGGACAGGGGCAAGCAAACATAATGCGAGATGCGCGCTGAGGCAACGTGTCTCGCGGTTGGCAATCGCAATGTAAATGCACAGCCATTTCTTCATGATTTTGGGAACCGTCATTAGTGCATGTCACACTAGACCCTATTTTCGATACCAGTGCTTGCGAATTCGAGCCGTCAACTATTTGCCCCAAGTTCCTCAGGATATCCCGAACGTCGTTCACATTAGCGGGAGGGTACTGACCATGGACCTATAGGTGGTGGGTTGCTGCGTTATGCAATTTATTGCAAATCCTGGACCTGATTAGCAGAATAAAAACGTGGTTGTTCTGAGCTTCCTTAATGAGAATCCTTAGCATATACCGTTTTGCTCACCGGCAAACACTCAGGGTCTAGCATCTTCCTCCAATAAATCTAAGCAGCACGCTCCATGGGGCAGGCATGCAGGGAACTTCAGACTTGCTCCAACCTTGTAAAGATAAAATTGAGGCAGCGCCAATTGTAAGCTAGGGATTACCGAAGAACCAACCACATGAATGGCCTAGAACTAGACGTGCCAGGTTTGGGAGAGCCTAATGAAAGGTGTAAATTTCCAGGCAGAAACGGATGTTTTCGCTAGCGTCCAATCCCTCACCAAATTTTCCAGCTTCATGTGATCAGCAACATTGCGCAAAACAAATTTATTAAACAACTGTTTTTGGTAAGCAAAATCAACGTTCGGGGGACTACGATTACCTACGGACAATAAGACTGTTTTACGTAAACGAGTATTGTACTTTCTGTTTGCTTCTTTATTGTGGCATTTGAGCCCGACAGATTTCGCAGAAAAGAAAGTGGGGAAATAAATCCAGGCAGAATATTACCCAGAAACTTATTTCGACAAATTTTTTAGAAGCATTTTCAAGCATTTTGCCGATGTACTACAATCTCTATTTACAAGGAAATAAACTTCCATTCACCACTGCCCATTGTGAATGCCTCTTTGCGTCAGAAGTACATCATGTGAGTAAATTAAATAGGCTTTATTAAGAGTATCACAGTTTATTTGTAAGACTAATTGCCAATACGTACTTTATGCATATTTGTAGACGTGAGTCAACTAACGATCTCTATCACGGGCAATGGAATTTGTTAGATTTACGTAGCTGCTGCAGCTCCTTTGAAAACTGTGGTGGAGGGTGTTGTGGAATCGGTTGCGCATATGCCTGTCAATGAATAGCTCCGGTAAAAGCCAGAATTATTTGGGAACCATCTAGGCATCAGCAGCTTACTACGGTTTCTTCAACCATCATCGCTGGCAGCATTCTCTTCACTGCATCTCGATCTCAGAATACACGTCCCAGTATGACGAACATACCATGGCGCCGAGGCCGAAAGATTTCCCGGGTGGCTTCTGAGAAAGGAGAGGTGGCTGAAAATAGAAAATTTTCCGGCCAGGACAGACGCAGCGCGTATATTTCACCAGAGGCACGGCGCTGAGGCACGATGAAAAAGTGACGGCGAGGAATACAAGAACAACAGGGCCAAATGTGAGCAGTAAAAAAGGCACAACATTTAGGTGAGCAGGAGACGCAAGCATGAGTGCACATTGGAAACGTTTGAGAAAAGTCAATCAGATAATCGAAAAAGTTGGGAAAAACTGTGTCACATAAAGGCGACAATAGATTCAAGGGAAGAATTGTTTGTGTGCATCAGAGCGTGATAGCTTGAAGCAGGGGATACGAAGCACAATCCCCGGGGTAAAATGCAAGTTTCGGCCGAGCAAATGGCCGAATTTGGAATTACATGTAGCCAAAGCCTAAACAGAAATCGCACAAGAAGTTCTATCATGAAAGTGAACAATGAGGATGATCAAATATCGTGCACGCTGGACGAGAGGCTTTATGGGATGAATCCAACGGTCAAGAGCAACGAGAAATGACCATTTGGTGTGAAAGGGAGAAACCGCAATGAGATAAAATAAGACGAGAAATAATGGTGATCAAAGCCTGCAAGGACGAAAAGCGGTGAGGATCAGGATGTTATGTTTAGAACATGCTGAACAGCCGGAATTAATAACCCATGATATGCTTCTCTTCTAGGTGATTTGGGTCGTAGACATGTAGGTGAAATGGAAAAGGAAATGGAAGACCTAGTGTTGTTTTGCTGGCGGCACTTTGTGTTCGGCCTAGGCAATGCCAATAGATCGAGTCCAGTGCACACTATTCGGCTACCTCGCTCCAGCGGCGGTCGAATATACGCGCCATATAGGTTGGGAAGGTCCAATCTCAAGATCCTTGGTAAGAATCTTCGTACCATATTTAAGACTCGAAAGATTGCTTTGCTAGCGAACTGCTAGTGATGGGAGAAGGACAGGCGGACATCTATCCAGTATATTTGTTAAGAAGGAGCTATTTGTTTGGTATTTTACGAAATCGCATTTTGACGCATTTGAAAGCGTTTATGCGAGGGTTCCAGCCGAATGACCAACGTTTGGCCTTGGTATTGGGCGTACCCCCGAAATCGTTCAGGGCAAGCACGTTTTTCGTCCGGAGTTCTGCAAAAATTACCAGTTTCTCCTGGTTCACCCAAATTATGTTTAGGAGAATGTAATATACGGTTACACGAGGATAAGCCGAATGTCAGGTGTCAAGTTCAGTCATCAGTAGGCAGTATGCGGGACGATAAACGTAGTGAGATCAGCTTGGCTACAAGAATAATTTTCTACGATTCTCGAATGATGCACATAGGCTTGCACACATGGTAACTCGGTGAAAAGCGCACCGTTAAAATACTAGCACCTTATTTGCACGTCAGGAACTCGATTCAGGACCACACTGTGCGATGAGCACATTGCAGACAGCCTTACTGAAGGTGTGGGCACATCCTCATAGAATGGAAAAAATAGTCTGACTCATAGCCTGAACCAATCAGAAGCAGTCGCCCCAAGAATCAACAACGACGATGTCAAATGCACTCCCCAAAAGACAAAAGCCGCGGCAGCAACAACCACTCGTGGCGGAGCGGGACCTTAGGAAACACGACCTTCCCAGCTAAGAGTCATTGCTTCCGCCGTCACTCGGGACAGTCGGACCAATACAGCCAGAGAGAGGTCCAAATAAGCGAAAGGAAAACTGTCCGACACACACTCGAGTTGGCCCGGGAATGGTCGGAGAGCAAAAACATGGATCTCACACCAGCGTGGTCTGGGAAAAGGCAATATATACGGCCGGTCAAGTTTGCGACAGTGATTTAGTTTGTTCCACAATAAATGTTTGAACAACCTTTTAGTTACACTGTTTCTGCTGCTAAATTTCGAACACAGTGGGGCTTTTTTGCCTGTGATTTGCCGATGGAGGTTCGGAGGCATGAATTGCCGGGTTTTAAATGATTGTAATATCCAGCGCAATGAACGGTAACACACTTGCTGATGGCACTGGACGTGTTGCTTCCCGCTCTCGCGAAGGCCGTTCACAACCCACATATGACAGAAGAAAGTGGCCCGACATACCAGGAGATGCGCGCGGCAACGGTATCCGAGGTCGAAAGAAAGCGATTGCAAGGAAACAATGCAGCGGTAGAATGCGGCTCAGCATGCAACTATCTAGGGTCCGTTGATTTTCCATCAGCGTCTAAAGAGAAACGTGTAGATCGACCCACAGGAGTCAGACGAATTGACCATCAGGCGTCTCGCTTGTGGTCGGTTCGTTCAAGCTATGCTAAAAGCGTTGACAGAAAAGGCAAAACTAGCAAACGCATACGAAGTGGACAAAATAGACAACCCCCAAAGTGTCCGAAATGCTGAGGGTGCTACTATGGTATCCAGTATTGAACCATGGAAGCTGAGGATAGAGGCTCATAATGCAAATGACGAAATCATGCAGTTGAAGCAAAAATTGAAACATCGGTCATAACGCAACAACGGGCACCAGTAAGAAGTTCCCCGGTTAAGGTGATTTGAGTGAAACAAAACAAAGCGTTTGACATTGTTTCGTAAAATTAAGCTTCATGAAAGTTGCTTTTTATCTGTTTTGCGTCCAAGGTTTGCAATGCGAGCTGAAATACTAGTTGAGGGTTCTCGATGGATGCCAGTTATGGATGAAGTTGACGGGGTATCAATCGCGACTTAGGCTGAGAGGCCAATAGTAAAATCCTGTGCTTTGCAAGTACGCGAGGCGGAAGGGGCAAACTTTTGAGTGAAAGACTAGGATTAAATAAACCTTCGGATGAAGGAGATAACAATCGCACGAAATGTCTTTGGTTGAGGATGTAGATGAATTAACTATTAGAAACGGACTGGTGAGGCCTGTGGGGCCAGAGGGATACGGCAGAAATCATGCGTTAAGTGAAGGGGCAGGCGCGGTACATGGTTTCAGGAAGGCGCCAGTTCTTGCCCCGCAATTATTTTATTGACTCGAAGAGCCGAAGGAACATACGGGTTTTTGTTGCTTACTTGCGCCACCATCAGTGTTGTATTTCTCTGGCCAGTGACGGAAAAGATATCTGAGCAGTTGCAGGGCACATATTTGTTGCTATCAACTGACTTGTATTCAGGGTGTTAGAAACTATCGATGGCACCAAAGGACAGAGATAAGGCGACTTCCTGAGTTACTGGGACGCAATACGAATTTCCACGTACGCATCCGTACCGCGCAAGGCACCAGCAACCTGCATGGAACCGTTGTAACATATTCCTGAGCACGTGGACGGTATTATGGTTTACGGCGACGTTACATTTTCAAAAACAGTCAATAAACCTGTTTCCGTATTCAAATCAGTCTTGGAAGGGATCGGATTTGTTGACTTGAAGCTGAGAGCCAAAAGTGCCTGATAGGTAGTGACGGAATAACTTGCTTTGATCATGTATTTTTGGGAGCCAAAACCACATCAGCGCCCGAGAGAAGAGACACAATGAGAAATTTTCCGCCCCCAAAGTCAAAGCGTCAACTACGATCATTCATGATCCTGGTGGAATATGGTGCTAAATTTGTCACATTCCGCATAGAAGGACAAAGGATTGCTCCAATTATTAAGGAAGGGCAAAGGGGCAAACGAAGCGTGGACGGTGTTCATGGAACCCAGGTTGGGTACAGCAAATAGTCAAAGTTATAAGACAATACCAGGATCCAGTGATTAGTTTACCGTGACCGTCGATGCATCGATGTTAGCACTGGTGCGGTGTTGTCATGACCATCCGTGGTTGTTATATACGCCAGCCAACTACTAACAAGTGCAGGAAAGAAATATCTAACTACAGGAACAAAAGCTTGGCGATAATATTGGCACTGAGGAAATAAATCACGTACCTAATCGTCACCAAGTTCTGCATTAAAACTGACCACAACTCCCTAGCCTGGCGAACGGCGGCACGGTATCTCAGAGAAATATTGGCTTGGCGGAACTACCACCTGCAAGATTTTAATTTCCTTATGAAACATGTGCGCGGCATGGAAAAAGAAATAATTGAAGCATGACTGCTCGCCACTGTAGGCAAGCAACTGCCGACGGAAACAATGCCGGTGAATCAGTTTATTCCAGACGAAGTAGTATTAAATCATCAGCAGGACGACAAACACGCGCACATAGTCCGCCCCATCTTAAAGCCAAAACCGAAACGGAAAAAGGCTCACCTGCACTAGAGGACTTACTGTCAATATGGGTTACTTGGATGCAGAACAAAAAACTCATGCCTGATGTGGATGTAGGGCATTTTCCCCGGTGCACGCGGATGACTCTTTCCTCGGTAAAATTGGCACACGACAATGCACACGTTGGACAACAAAGACCCCTCGAATTATTAACACGCAAAGTCTTCTGGCTCCCCATGCGACAATATATTTACATCTACAAACTGTCTTGTGGGGGGCACTATCAAAGCCAAGAATTGGCGACGGCGACGCTCCAATACAGTCAAATTAGGCACGGGCAGTGTTGCAGATTAAGGGACTGACATTTTTGGCCCAATGCCATTGAGTCCTTTGATATGTTGATGTATATATTGACAGCGGATGACCATGTATACCGGTGGGAGGAGGCGGTTCTGGTGACAAAACAAAGGGGCGAGATAGTTTCTCGTGTTTTCACCGCCACTTTGCGGGCAGCAGTCAGGAATCTGGAACGACTATCACAGACCAGGCTCAGTGTTTTAAAATTGCTTGGTACTTTGGACCACTGGGTACCCGAAGAATAAGAATGTTACCGTATTACCTCCAAATGGACAGAATGGTGGGACAATCCAATCGAAACGATTGAGAGAAGCTGAAAAATCGCAAAAACAAATGGGAGGATGGACTATGCAGCAAATCTACCGTAAAACACAAGATCAGACTTCCGGAACAAAGCCGGTTGAGCCGATGTTCGACCGTAAGCCCAGGAATGCGCTTGATGTGTGGCTGAACGGTGAAGCAGCACCAAAGCTGACAATAAGGTACCGAACCCATCTGGAAAAGATAGAAAATCAATAGAAGGTTATGCTAAAAGTCAAAAAGACGATCATTACGATAACCGAAATGGACCACAAAAATGGAGTGCTTTCTATCCCGGATAGATGGTGAAAGCGAACGGTACACCACAACCGAAGATCTGTTCTCCGGAGCTAGTAAATTCAGAATACGATGGAAGGGGCTGTGCAAGAATTTAGAGCCGAGGGACACCAAAATCCGGATTCGAAAATGTACAGAAAATCGTCGGGTAATCGGGGATGGCCCATTGCGATGGATAGGAAGAATAAGCTAAAGTGGAGCGGGATTGGACATAGGCTCAACCACAAAAATCGGAAATCAAATATGACCCCAAGGCATGAGCAAATCAGAAATAGTCTGTCAATGGCTCAAGAAGAACTACAATATCGACGTCGCTTTGAAATTCCCCTCCCTTCCTCAGTTCGTTCCTCTACCGATGCCAGATTTTTCCTTCCCAACATTCCCATCATGACGCTGGTTTGAGTCGTCGGCCACCGTGGCTAGATTTACTTGCCATTTGTTGCGTTGCCCCTGTAATCCCGAAGGAAAAGCACTTTATATTTGCTCCCTTTCTTCAAGCGTTGATTTGTACGCAGATTCTTTTCCTATATTTTTACTACCTTTCGTCTAGATAGCCACCAAGTTTCACTATCAAAGGCATGGTTACTGCGCATATGATTTCTAACTCATGAATAGTACCGTAGAATTTACTGAGCAATCTTGTTTCTGCTTGCGTTCTGCAGCAAATTAGGCTACGGGTTTCTCTGAGTTCTGGAAGCGCTATGCGGAAATTGGGAAGGCTATTTTTGGGCGAATCTTGCTGTGAATTGCTGATCGCCTTCATGCGGACCAAGACACGTGCGTTTAGTTGTTCCAGTTACTGGAGGTGCCAGGAACACGTAATATAATATACCAATGGCTACATGAGCGAAATTCATTAAGAACTATCTTAAAATGTTTCAGAAAACTGACCAGTTTCCACAAATTTCATTCCCATTCAGGGCTCTAGGGTTTATATTATTAGTCGGCATAGTACTAAGTCCAGATCCGACATTTCTATGACCGAACTAAGAGAATTTCATCTCAAAAGAGGCTAGCTCAAGAAATGAAGGCGGTAAAGGAAATCCAGATTAATGTGTTTTTGCCTGCTTGCCAAGATCCTGAGAAGGCTAAGTTGGCGGAGGAGTTGAAGATTGACTGACTGCTTGCCAAGGCGAGATCACCGCGCTTAATTTTTTGCCGAGTGGTCCGAGAGAGAAAGAGGGTGCAACAACCTACCCGTGAAGATGGTGGCTGAATTTATTGACGGCAAGAACGCATTGTCGATTTGAGCCGCTCTCTTTCGACGGCACCCAACCGCTTATTAGAAGTATACAAGCAAATTGCAAACCTGCGTGCCAGGGGAAACGAGCGATTTTGTTCAGCGCCCACTGTACCTGCCTCATTATTGTTAGGAAAAAGCAAGGGCGATGACAGAAGCATGTGGTACGCTCCCACCGGAGGTTGGGTTTGAGTGGGTATGTGGAATTTTGAAGGATGTTTTGAACCCCCGCACGAAGTTGCCAGTCGCCGCTAGGTGGGGCACAAAAACGAGCAGGTTGGATGAAGGTGCATCGTTTACTTTAGCAGTGCACGAGATTGCCATAGAACTGATGGAGCACACCGCCAGTATTTATTCGTCTCTCACACTCGAGCAGTTTGTGAATCAACTATACTCTTCGCAGTTGTAATGAACAGAGAATGTAAAAAGACCAGCCCAGAAAAAGAGGAAACTGCGACATCGGGAAATGTCCGAGATGTTGCTATCAATGTCCAGAATCCTTCGGAGTCCTTTGGACAGTCATTGGAGAGACGCAGGAGGAATTTCGCATTTGGTGCGAATTCGCAAGGGTTCACCTGAGTCACTTTGGTCCCAGCCAAAAGGCAATTCCCAAGATGCATGACAATAAAAGGCACACCGCAGTGCGCTTGACCTAGACAAAGGCATCACGTGGCAACGTGCCCCATATTCCTGGGACTAGAAAGAGCAGCCCAACTATTAAGTTTATGCTTCCTTTTTTGGGGCGTGGTCAGCGGGCAGAAGAAAGGTATAATAGAACTAGACGCAACGCGGTAGACCGTGGCTGCCGGCATCATAACTTAATGCGGAGGACAGCTCGAAGACTT
The DNA here is from genome assembly GCA_008360955.1 of Fasciolopsis buskii. Lineage (NCBI taxonomy): Eukaryota > Metazoa > Platyhelminthes > Trematoda > Plagiorchiida > Fasciolidae > Fasciolopsis > Fasciolopsis buskii. The sequence goes on along the minus strand of LUCM01010213.1, from coordinate 117,590 downwards.
CACCAGCAAACTGAGATGACCGGCGATAGGCACAGTGCAGTCACTACGTTACCGTGAGAACGTCTAACGTAATACAATTCCCGTCAAATTGAAATCCGAGGATTGGAGAGCACTAAGCTATGCACTGCTGGATGGCAGGCCTGAAACAATCATCAAAAATCAGGAGAAACGGCGTATAATCTCGGCCCGTTCGGAGCAAAGTCTTCTCTCATTTCTGCCAGCTAGTTTTCGCGCAAAACTGCCGAATTATTTGGCACTGGCTATGACGAAGCAGTGCCAAAGTCGATAAGGAAAAGTCCCTATATCGGCTGTTCCCTAAGGTCTTTCGCCACCGATGTTGAGAAGTTCAAGCTTGCAAGGAATATTGGGGCACTACTGGCCCAATAGTGATTTCGATCTATGAAATACGCCTCCGTTTTGCCAGACGTGCCAGAAGCATTTTCAGGCCAGGATGCTGACGCAGCTGTAGCACCGGTCACTTCGGGTAAAGCATCAAAAAGGAGCGCACTAGAGGGTATCGGGGCCAAAATTAATGGTTGGTCTACGTTTTACTTCGAGCCAGTGGATAATCCGACTGCCGGGCTGGGCACTCTCTCGAAAATATCCTGCCTGTTTGGTGCACTGTGGGAAGTTGATCCGCTGTGCTTTCCAGGGAAGCATATTCTCCAAAACATTTGCGACGTTGGCAGGGTGTCGCCGCCTGGGAGGGCTGGTTCGAATTTATGAGAAACTTTGGGGCGATTCGTACACCAAAATACCCATTACGGAAACAAGCAGCTGATTCGACAGAGGCACACGTGTTTTGCGGCACAGAAAAAGGATAGGGTGCTGTGGCATACACTTGGCAAAGGCCCACAAACAAATCGGCATACGATGTCTTACTGTTCAGTTAGTTGAAGGCAGCGCCCGAAAAACGTTTCAGCTTGAATTCTTGGCGGCAGTCCCTGGGGTTAAGCTTGGCGAGTTATTGAAGTCATCTTTATCCAGTGCCCTCCATAAAGTGTGTTACTGCACAGACTCAACCATTGCCTTTACTACTTAGTTAACACCGTCGCGTTTCAGTACCTTTGTGTCAACCGACTGGGCGTTACACGTCACTATATCACACAATTACAGTAGAGACGCCTCCATTCCAATAACAACATCACCGACCTAGCATCATCGGGGTATCGAGTGAGGGAAAGTTACAAATTTGGCTAGCTTGTCCAAAGTTCATGCACAATTACCTATTCCAATCTCACTCGTTTGCGTCTATAGCGCCTCCCGATGGAGTAGAAACCAATTAAGTACGGCTTGCAAGTAGTTTTGTCGTTTCCCGACTAGGTATGTGGCAACATTTGCGGTGGTGTTCAGGCTGGTTACATTTGCATAGTCGTGTAATTGCTGATTAGACTCCTGTCCTGTGCTCATACAACGTGGTATACCAGAAACTGTACCAGAAACCAGACCGACAAAGATGGGTAATTCGTCATAAAAAGAAAAGAAGCCAGAGGGTCTCATAGTGATCAGGCTGGTATGGAATGTGTTCGATGAAAGAAGGCGGGTGAATAGCTAGGATGAACGACATTTAATGTTAAAATGACGTCCGGCGATTATTGACAACCTGCTTTGCGTCGGAGGGAGCGATTAGCGCACGCGAGTACCCAATGAGCAATGAGCCTAATCGTAACCTAACGGCAGACCTGATAATTGCTTATTACCACAGCAAGATGGGTCGCATGGGCACTTCGCACGTCGCAGCAGCTGCAAGAGAGTAGTGTCGGATCGTGAAGGGGAACAGAAGTGTGCACCATGTCGCGAATAACCGCCTCAGTCGATCAGCGGTTAACGGCTCAGGTGCCCTTGTGTCGGGCGGAGAAGGGAAGTTCGAGTTTATCCTCCATATGGAGGGATTACTTTGACCCTATATCGGTTCACAGCGGCCAACAGCGAGGAAAAAGCCAAGATTGTTCGTTTAATTGCCTAAAAACATGTAGGGTTCAACTGAAGGACGCAATTAAGCTGGATTCTGATTCCTTTATCAAGTTCCTGAAGAGGTTTGTAGGTAGACAACAGTAACTGAGAGAGATGTACTTGAAGAATAGCAACAGGTTTGCCTCATGTCTCAGAGCCGAGAAACAGTGTGATCCGCACCGAATGGAACAACCGGAAGACTGACTAGGAAAATCGAGTGGCCTTTCAACCGTCCTTCTGATCACAAATGTGGTGTCTGGGAGTGTACGATTCTGTCCGTTCGACGGCTGTTGGTGGTTCCAGCGAGGGATTAGCAGGTCATCGATGAAGTTCTGGACTCGTGTCCGGTAGGAGTGGAAAACATCTTGAACAAGAGATGCAAAGGGCCGCCTGCTCAGCGGTAAGAATGGTCTACCCGTGGGTGGTACCGAAGATAATTACTCACGTCGCTCGTCAAAGTGGTGGAACTGGCCGTGTCCCACACCCACGAGTCTCACTCTCGTCAATAATATTCGCCAGACGGGGATGAAAATGAGTGTCTTATCCCAAGTTGCTTCTTCCTCGAGTGCGTGAATGATGTCGACGGTGGGAACGGTGGTGGGTGTGTACCAGTCAATGGAGCCGCCTCGATCCCAGAGGTTCTTCTGGCGGAGAGGGTAAACGAGAATGAAGTCTGGAAGCGGACCTTGAGAGCACCTGTGGGTGTTTGGCTTGGTGGCGGACGCACAAATGACCGTCGATGCTGCCTTCGTCAGCGCTAGGTGGGGGTCATACGTCTGAAAGCGCACAATTTATCGCGACCAACACGTCTTACCCTGTTCACTACGGTTATGCATTCACAAACAGAAAAGTATTTAACAATCTGTTGAGAAAACAATAAGTCGTTTGGCCTTGCGGCCACAACGGCTTCCTCGCACATCTGGTACTTTCGATGTGAGTGGTGGCGCTGTGCCTATAATGCATGCGTATGTCTTCATTTGGAGCCACAATAGCGACTGCAATTTACCATTATGGTGAGAGTCAAGAGATGAAAGAAATCCGTTGGTAAATCCACATTCCTCCGTGGCCAGGTCGATGCTTTCGGTAGAGACCTTAAAGCCTCGGCCCGAAACGTCCAAAATTAATGTTCTATGACGGCTTCTTACCACGAGAAACGGACCGACACACAGTGGTTGCAGTGGTGTTCAAACACCGTTTGCCCCATGATGGATTGGCCTGAAGCGTTCGCCGGCGCTGTACAAGACGACTTGCATTGCCACCGTAATGGAAGTGCGTGGGTTTCGATGGAGCCACCAGCCCTCCATGTGGGCAAAGCCTACAACCAAGCACAAGCTCATTCGGTGTGGTGCACATTTATTCTTTAACTGAACTCCGAGGGCGTGAAAGAGCTAACGGTAGTACTTTGCCTCAAAGGGAGTTGACCTCGGCTCGCAGAGCGGCATTCCGTTACGTTAGCTTGCTGGTGGTAGGCAGCTTTCAAATATGCTTACACCCAAGTGACTTATTCAAATTTGAAAATTTTCTGTGGAAGCGGGAGTCCCGGTCGGTGGGCACTGCAGCGGGGCAACCAAATATCCTTACCCAACCTGCCAAGAAGTCTTTTGCGGCCTCTTCTAACGTAGAGCAGAGAATCGGTGTGGTCTGTGGCCAGCGAGTAGAGCGGTCTACACAGGTAAACATGTGACGCAGCCGTGAGATGGCGGGAGAAGGCCTACGAGATCAACGTGCATGTGATGAGAACGTGTCTCGGGTTTGGAGAACTTAACCAATAGAGATTTGGTGTGCCGATAAACTTTCACTCTCTGGCACTGGCAGGTGCGGGACCACTGGCGAGCGTCACACTTCATGTTGAACCTTACGGAACTTCGGTCACTGACCTCATCGAAGCCGCCATATTCGGATGAGCAAGGTTGAGTAGGGCATGAAATGTATGATAACGATGTGCTAATGGCATTACCTTCCTTCGGCGACCTTGAGGCTCTCTGCGAATAATTGCTTTGTGCTACATTTTTGTAGGCGCGTCCGCCAGGTTTAAGGATCCGTCCTGGCCGACGTCCGGATCTATCACCTAGGTCTCTGCTATGGCGTCGATGTTCAGAGGCAAACTCAGCTAATGTACATGGAGAAGTGTATCACTATCGGTGTCTTCTGCCACAGGGACACGCTGTGATTCCCATTTGAACAGTAAAACTAAAATTTTTGGCGAAGGTTGCGTGGGGACTACCGGGCGGGGGCTGAGTGCAACGCACATACCAGCGGTTTTCGATCTGCGCACAGTTTGAATGGACAACATTCTTATGTGTCAACAGTGCCGGACGGCGAGTTTGGCAGTGAGCAGCCCGCTGCCAAAAATGCTGCATCTAGACTCTGCCGGCTGCAGCCACATGGGAAAAAATTCCGTTGGCGTACTCTTGAAGGACGGCTCTGACTGCGGTTTCTGCGTCGTCATTTATGAGAGATATGGATACTAAAGATTTAGGATTTATGAGTGGCGCTTTTTTGGATAGCGTATTTAACAAAGGTGAGTGTTTGCCTCACGGCCTCAGGAAACGCAAACACGCGTTCGGCTCCTCGTGAGAAGTTTGTGGTTGATATAACTTTTTTCATACAGTTGGGGATGAAACGCCGAAATCAATTAACCAAGCCGGTAAACTGTCGTAGATATAGGTAAAACTCGAGGTACTGGATAGTTCCGAATAGCGGTGGCCTTTCCGGCAATGGAGCTCCACCTGAATGCGAAATGATATGTCCTACGAATATGGCACTGGATCTCTCCAGCTAAACTTCTAGGCGTTAAATTTCATGCTGTGTTTGCTAAGGCGATCGAAATGAGTGCGGAGGTAAGCTGAGTGCTAGTCCGCCGAGTGGCCTGCTGCTACGTTACCGTCAAGGTACACAAGCGTAATCTATAGACCTCGTGTGAATTTGTGCATATAACTTTAGAAGGTTTCAGTCGCATTGGTAAACCAGAAGGGCATCTTCACCAACTCAAACAGTCCAAAGGTCATGGTCGCCACGGATTTTGGCACGTCGACTTCCTTTGCGTGGATCTGTTGTAAGGTGGTGACAAAATCTGTGCAGCTGAAAGCCTACCGGGAATGGTGACCCCAGTAGTTGCTCTGTAGTCCCAGCAGGGTCGCTAGTCTCCACTGAACTTAGAACACATGCTAATAGGAGAGGCCTAAGGACCGCTGGAAGGGTGTCTGATGCCCAGTTCTAGCATGTGGTTGAACGTGTCAGGAGGTAGGCATCAAGATCAAATGAAATTCAGGGATCTTTTGGTCTTTATATGTCGTGGTACCTTAGAAATGACAGCAGAAATTGTACTAGTGTGCTGCAATGCGTTTGGGTAGCTGCAACGTGGCTCATTGTCAGGCTGTTGGGCCAGAAGTTCAGCGTAATGAGGTGTAATTTGGGTGTTGACAGCGTACCAGCAGCGGACATTCGGCGACGCCCAGCGGTCTACTGTTTTCCTGCGCCAAGCATCCACTAGCAGGTCAAAATACTGAAGAATGTCTTTGCCAAAAATATGGCACGGGTCGTTGGCGAAGATAGATGTCCAACGAAAGGTACGATTCAGACCGAGATCGAGGGTGAGGGAATGACGTCCGTACGTATGGATATTGGTGACGTTTGCAGCCCGTCGCGTATCTGCCTGCGCAGTGGCCAAATTATTCTGGTCACTGGAGATCACTCTAACTTTGGCACCCTTATCCATCAAGAACAGTCGGTTTACTATCGCGTCCTTGACATTTAAAAGGCAGCGATTAGTAGGTAGCCCGGTGTTGTGTGTCGCTGCTACAAACCGTGAACCTAATTTTTCTGCTTCTTCACTAGCAGTGTGCACCCTGATCATTTTTACTGAACCGCCAGAGTGGTTGTGGCACTTGAAGCAGCCTTTCAGTGATGGCGGGAAGGGCTGCTTTGCTGAGGGGCTACTGCGCTTGCCTTGACGCTGGCCGAACCGATACTGTGGCCGATCTCCGCCATCCGCTAACCGTTGTAACGACGCATCGGTTATAGTCAATGCAGCTGGTTATTCGTTGCGTGCAGGTGAGGAAGCTGCTGTGAAGGAACGATGAGTTTTCACTGGTGAAATATCTGGGCGGCATGATATTAGCAATTTCTGCGTTCTCCTTCAGTGAATACTCACGGGCAGCACTAAGCATAGGAGTTGAATGAGATGGGAACGGTTGAAACCACAGCTTTCTCGACATCAAGTCCTGGCCGAGCAATGCACCCTTGAGACACGGCATATCTTGAAGTAGCGCTGAGGACCTCCCATTCTCAGGCTCGAGACTTTGAAGCGACGACTGAATGCGCTGGTCTTCAGTAGGGGCAGTCCAGATTATAACAGCCTCTGTAACTGTGCAAAGATAATATGACAGCTCTTACGTGAATAGTTCAATCTGGAGGAAGTCGACCAGAAACCCATTTTAAACTACTGAAGTTACTGGTTATCCTGTAATTCTCGAACGGCAGTTCAACTAAAGTACACCACAGTTGATGATCAGACGGTGTGAAGGAAGGTATGTGAAGAGTTGGGGCCTTACTCTTAGGTCTGGCAGTCGTTTAGGCATCGTGGACATGGCATTGTGATTGAAAACAAAATGACGTGGATGAAACGTGCTGGTGGGTACCGACAGATAAATGCAGCTAGTAACAATCAAGGTGGAAAAGCAGTGGAAAACGAAGCAAATAACTGTAAAATTCAGCAGTGAAGAAAAACTGAAAAGCAAAAAGGGTGTTATCAAAAACAATAGATTCACGTGACCAGTCGATGACGTCGGGCTCACCGATTTATGAGACCGACTGTCCTAGCCCAGATCTAGCATTACATTTCGTTGCCCTTAACCGTTGTGAACACTAGAGCATCACCCTTAATAGACTCTTTATAATTGCAATACTTACAATTCAGACACTCAACCGGTACAACGATAAGACAGTCACGAGCGGCATAGAGTTTAGTACAATTAACAGGGTGTAAGAGCGGAGCACGTGTGAACAGCGTGCACATGGAATCTGTGTTGAGCGGTGAACGATTGGTTAAACAAGCTATCCGGAGGAACTAATCCATGTTTCGCTACGGTTAGTTAAACACCAATAATGCATCGTAAAATGTCGGTCCAGCACATGTGCCCTACTTTTGAAAAAAACATCATCCGGCAATTCTCATTTTGACTGAATAAGCCGGTAAAACCTTCGGACCGTTTACTGGATTGTCAATCACATGGGTTTCGGAAAAGAAACCCCGACGGCTCAAAACTTGCCCAGTTTTATTTATTTGGAACACGAACATGACGGTCGTATGAGAATAAAAATATTCACTGACTAGACTATATCCCCTAATTACCTATTATCGTTTGATTTCAAACGGAGTCCGATTCGCCTGGTTTGTTTCACCAGAAATGTCTCTCTTGAGCTCCACTAGATTCTTAATCGGTTGTGGTCAGATGAATCAGGCATCTGTCACTCCTAACAGGACAGAGGTTCGAAACCCATATCTGGTGGTCACTGGCATAATTCGCCGTCGATTGTTTCGAAACCACGGGTGACCTATTGAGACCTTATTTGGTTGCGTACCACTCCAAGTTTCTGGGACGTGATTACTATTTCTGACCTCCCTCCCATGGGGCGGACCCCGGTGAATATGGGGCATGCCTCTTTCACTGCACTCAGCCATAGTACTTGCTGTAGTAAGATAGTAAAATAACAAAATTTTTTCCCCATCCATTTCCCCCGAATTCCACCTAGGAAGACCAGTATTGAATTCATATTCTTTCCATGTTGATTGATGTTTACCATGGACCGTTTTTTTAATTAATGACTCCACAGCCACAGATTACTATTTTTGATAGCACTTCAGTACATGTTCTCAGAGCATCCAGAATCAGATTAATATAACATAGATCTGGTTGTGTGTAAGATAAAGACTGGTAAAAAAATGCTTGCTCGCACACAATTTGTGCTTGTTCCATCCTGATGGGATCAGAAGGTAATCTGTTGTAATCTATAGTATGACTGCCTCAACCGATGGTGGAAGAAACCTAGCTCCAATGATAAATTTTCCATTCCTGTGTTGCAGACAGCCAGAGGCACCTGGCATGGATGTATCCGAAAGACTGTACTGAATCCGCTGCACTTAAATTTGTGTTATACATTCTTTTCCGAATAAGTCCAAGTTTGCTTGTCATTTTAGTGATAACTTTCCACAGCTCTGTTAATCTCAAAACTGAATGCTAAGCTAACGGCATGCACTTGATAGTTATTCAAGTAGAAGTGCGAGCTACATCGGCGGAGAAACTCAACTTTGATATCTCATCACGCCAAATTTTCTAGATGGTTTTCCTCTCCCTTGCAATTTGGTTCGGGTTCGCTCGAATAACGTTCGTGATAAAAGTCAATAAAATTTTTGACTTGGAATTAGTTTTCCCACGGAATCTGTTTGATGCCATTGATCGATTTCATTCACATTGGTTTTCTGACCTCCAGGTTAATCCATGCAGGTACTGGAGTCTCTTCGCGCCCATTATCCAGTGGACTAAGTAAATTTGGGCTGACGCTTGAAACTCATCATGCCACCTATGACTACCGAACATTATGCGATAGTTATTCTGCTATAATTTGTCATTCAAAAACAGAAAATTATTTCTGACATAGGGTTTATATGAGGAAACCCAAAAATTCGATCGTTGTACCGTTGTGAATAAAATTGCACGCACACACTCCCGTCACTAATCAGGAGTTTAATCGAACACAGCAAAGCATAAAAGTTGGTGTGGTGTAAAGCAACCCCGCGGTCCACTTTGCTTGAGAATGTGCCAGAAAATATTTGCCGTGTAGTATGCACCTTCAGCATAGTTTGTTTTGATGTCTGAAACGATGGAGAAAAACAGGCAGGTGGTAGGTAGCCGTGATGTGATTTGATATAAAAGCCAGAAGACTGGTAAGCTGACTGTTCGAATCGTGTGACCATTTGATCGGATCAGCATTTTCATTGAGTCAGAATAGCTTCCGGATTCGTGGTCATTTCCGGGTGGGTCTAAGGGCTGAACCAAATCATTTTTTTCAGTTGATTGGGATGACGTCGAAATATGTTTCATTCTTAATCACCTAGTAGTTAGACTGCCAAGTGCAAAGTGTACTAGGGAGTTCCTTCTTCAGGCCATGAGTTGATGAAAATAATCATACTGTTTCTGAAAATGGGCCCAGTTACCGGCCAGCAAATTCACGAACTAATGCTTTTGGTCACGTAAGAGCTTACGTGGATCGTTTGAGACCGGAATGCGACCATTATGTGCTTTATCGATCGTTTAAGAATCATCGACATATAGGACTCCTAATGGTGGACCGCCGAAAATACGGGGAAAACAAAGTGTCTGTTGAATTAGTACATGTTCGCCGCATCAACTTTAAGCTACATTGTCTTTTCAGTCGACTGATAGAAAACAAGATGAGATTTTTATAAATCATACAGGAACCTAGCAAGGATCAATCAGTCAATCTGCATGAAACAAACACAGGCCTGAATCAGGCTCAATAATGCATGTTTTGGTTTACGGCGCTGAATCATGGAGGTCAAGAATGATTCAATCACTGTTGGACTCTTGCAAAAAACTAACTGTGGTCTTCACATCCAGAGAAAAATGGGGTGGGCCCAATTGTTTGCGGAAGAAAGTCATGAATGCTTCGGCTGATTTGCACTACAGCACAAAAACTAGTAAAGACAACGCATAATGAATGAATTTGCTGAACTCTTTGCGAAAGCAATAGCTCCCTAGAAAATGTCAGGAATTCATAGGCGCACTTACTAGAGAACAGCGGCACTGAAAATAGAGTGAGATTTGCTACTTGTTTGGTGAAACAATGAACCTTATTGGGGACATTAGAGTTTGTTGTGAATGAGAGCACTAAATGAACTCCCCGATAGTTAGTTCATAGCATTAATCGTGCGTAATCTGTGGACAAGTTGGGAATTCAGCTTGGATTGATAATGGACATGGATATATTGAGACCAGTAAGCGTCACAGCTGAGTCCTCCCATGCTGGTTCAGAACAATTCATGTTCTGCTGGGCTTTTGCCACAAAATCCCGGGGAAATGTGGTCGACAGTCGGACGACTAAACCAAGCCCAGCAATCGCGGGTGCTTTCTTGTTACAGTTTGGTTAGCTTGAGGTGACACAGAAATGTCTGATTTATTTTCACATTTTTAGCAAATACCTTTTTCGGGCTAATGTCGAGTTTGTTCAGGGGTCAATCGTACAAGCACACGGACACAGACATTATACACTGAAATAAATCCAAGCAGATTCGACTCTCCAGTTAGTCCCTCAAATATCTGTCATTTTCAATGCACTCGCGGTAGCAAATATACCGAAAGAGTCGAGATTCGGCCAATCGTGAAGATAACCGGAAAATACTGGTTGAAAGGTGGTGCGGAGTACGGTGGAAATACAGTGACTAATTTGCGCGACACCTAGCTGGTCGAAACTGACAAGCAATCCGCATGGTAAGCCATCATATATCTAGCCGCCTACTACGACTCACAGAGGCATCTTATTCGTGCAAGTAGCCGCAATCTGTGACCAGTCTCGCCTTTCCCTAATGAAGATGGTGGAGTTAGATGAATGGTGATCATTTGCCCCATCCACCTGCATAATCCACGTGATTGCGGTGACCTTTGGCTTGTACAGCGATTTTTCCTACCTCTGGTGTTCGACGTGGACAGCCTCGTTATTCACCACAATCGATCCTCATGCATCATTGAGATGCAATCGCGAAGTGGTTAAATTCTATCTGTCGAATGATCATGTTTCTTCCTGCATTTTTGGGATTTCTTAGGGTAGCTGGATGCATGAAATGTATACATACATGAACAATTAAAGAAAGTCACAACAGGAATGTTGGAATAATTACAACTTCGTTATGTGTGCGTATTTGGTTATGGTTACGCTGACTGCTTCCGTGGTGGTACACGCACTCAGGTGCATCTGTGGCGCATTCTATGTCGGTGGAACCGCTTTGCAATTATCCATTCGCAATAAAGAATACCACCCACGGTGGCTTAATTAAGGTGGATTAGGGACTATATCCAGCGCCATCTTAGAACACCTGGTAGACAATGGTCACAGCAGAGACTCCAACCAAGCGGTTAGGGTGATCTCCTAAGTGCCGCCTAATCGATCCAAGCACGTCGGACTAGGAACACTTTGGATTGCTGAAGCTTTAGTAATCAATCGTCTGAACCCCAGTCTCTGTGCCCAAAAACATCCATTTCATGCCCTACACCTGTCGTGGGTTACATAAACACACACGCACCCACGTGCTTCCACACGACAGTGTCAAAGACCGCATAACATTCGTGACCTAATCGCTCATCACAGGCACTGGTAATATGGTTTCGTGCCGGACTCCATCTCTCACACCACACATCTACAATAACCATGCACAAACAGAGTCGCACGCCACTGAAATTATTCTCTCTCCCCTGGGTTCATCATTCATAAATATTAATGAAAAGTTCAGAAGACATTCGCTGAATAGTCGCCCCCGATTTTCATCCATTGTTCTCGTACCAACCAAATGACCGAACAATAAAATAATGGGAAAGCTTTCATCCCGAGTACTTGATCCACCTAGCATCATCTCGTGAACAGGTTCTCCGTTAGTCTCAGTTTCAACTTCCTTCGTGTTGTTTTCGGTTGACATGCTAACACACAATTCTTTGGCGTCGTGCTAGGATCTCCGTTTTGACATGGTGCGCATATTGACAGATGACCACTAGTTACTATCGAACGGATGGACCAATTGGAGCTCCAAGCAAACAAGGCCATTCCGTGTCAGAAAACACAATTTCCGATTAGCTAACAGGAGTGGTAAAATATATAGTGTGAAAAGGTCTGAATCATTTCGGATGAGACTGAGATTATGGACTTGAGGAGCAAAGTTTATAGACTAGAAAAGCGAACGAATCTTGACTTACTTTGGGGAAGAAAATTTACTTCCTTCAACATTTAGCTTGATTAGTTCTTCATACCTCCGATTAGAGCTCTTTTCTGCAAAGGCAAAAGGTATTGTAGGACATACATTGATATGTGGGTCCATTTGGGTTATTTGAATTTTGGACCTAAGGGCACCCTGGAAGACCAAACGATAGAATCACGTGATTTGTCCGAAACATATAAACGCAATCATTGGTTGCACAGAGTTTCAGTTTGCAGTTAACACCAAGCGATAATACACGTGCTGTGCGAGAACGGGATGGTCCTTTTCTCGTTACAGAATACATAAGCTTTTCTAGACGAGACAGTCTGATCTGCTTCTTCAAGTGACCGTGAACGATGCTGTATAGTCCAGCACTGATTTTCGGTAAGTAGCAAGACACCAGCTAGTTTAGCCTGAGCTGTTCGAGCCACAGTTTTTAGCCCCCCGGGATTTTCCTCCCAGTTTTTGCGTGCGATGGATAAGCATTAATCCCGATTCCTAATAAGATTGAAACGGTTGTACATTGTGCTTCCATGTTTTCGTGACACTTGGTTGCAGGCGACTTACATTGCACATCTATAAGTGATAGCTGTCAACTAACAACATTATTCCCATAAGACACGAAAAATATGTAGATTGCAAACAGTGCCGTCATCTTTGACAAGCGTAAAGGAAAAATGTTTTACATACCAATGTGTTTTTCCAATCCTTCTTCACTGTCTTCCTCCGCAACATGATCAATCAAACTGTCGTTCTCATATTTCCACGCGTGCCAATTTTGGTTTCATGTCCTTGCGAAATGTTAACTAGACGAAATCCACTGCCCCGTATTTAACACGCATCCTAACAAACCATCATCATCGTTCGGCAAGGCAGTCCTAACTGACCACCTCCTTTTCCCCAGGGTTGCATGTTTCCAACTGGGGAAACGGTGGACTGCGTTTAATCAGATTTTCGGAACGACCAATTTTGAATGCTCAAATCATCCGTTGCGGTGAAGTGTGCAACACTTTAAATTATCATTGCTTTTGACCGAAATGCATAACATTTGTTCACTCGGAAGTCTGTATAGTACCACATAATAGCTTGACGAAGTAAATACAATAGAAACAGGTCAAACAACAGAAGTTCTTTTGGAGTTTATTTATCAAAACGAGTTTTCTGTTCAATTACCGGTCTGCGCAAGTCTGTTGGTTGCGCTACATTCGTATCAATTTTCCTCTCTTATTACTTTAGGTTCGTGAAAATATGACCAGACTGCCCGGGGACAAGTTCTTTACTCAGCAAATTGTGTGCAAACTACCCGTTCTGATTGACACGAATTGTTAAATGTGGCTGTACCGCAGACAAACCTCAAACGCCTAGGCACCCATTCAGTTTCATTGGAAAATTATCGAAGCCTGGTCTCCTTGCAACAAACGCAAAGCTAGGCTACATTTTATCAGCATAACTCTGGGATATATCGGAAACAACAAGCGTTTGTGAGATGCTCCAATCTACAAGCACATTTATGTCCGTAACGAAGGAGTTTTGATAAGCGCGGCAGTTTGCAACAGTTCCCAGCACTGATGAATGTGACAACGAATGACCATTGTCATACTCGGCTCTCTTAAAGAAATTAAATATGATCTTGCAATATGACCTTTCATTCAGTAATAGCCTCAGGACGAGCCGGCCCTATGCCACCATCTTGACCTTGTGTGTGCAAGTCCCAGTGGATCATTTTCAACCCAGACCCCGAACTCCCCTAGGTGGAGCGTTGGCAACCTGTACGTTTTAGCCTTTCAAAGATCTCTGCGGTAGGCGGTTGTGTAATTAGCTAATTTATACCTATATGTGTATGCATATGTATATATAAATATTTTTAAATGTGAAATACATATATATATATATACCACTTCACCACAACATTTTATAAGTTTTGGCTAAGGAAAATCTACACACCGTAAAGATCAGTAATTTAGCCTGCTACAACCACATGCGAACACTCAAAATTTCGACTATCGACTACAACCTTGGAACTGAGTAAGCAGTGCACATTACATAATAAAAGTTCGACTGCATTCACCAGTTCATCAAACTGGATTAAATTTAGGCGAGTTAGGGGCAAATAGTGTTGTGAGATCCGTTTAGTGTTGAAGGAAGCGAGCAGGTCACAAAGGAAATTCAACCCAGACATCCAAAACTTGGCTATCGGGACCCCACGTGGTCTGATCACCCCGTACTTCTCCCTAAATTTATCGTTCTCAATGAAGTCACCTGTTCTTCTGGGGGACTCAGTCCGGAAACATCTACCTGAAGTTAAAAGCAATAAATTCTGTTGATCCGATTTGCTTACCCTCCTATTACTCAAATCATGCGCGCCTCATCTTGCAGCTCAATTGTCCAAATTTTACCTTATTTGTCTTCCGATTGCAACCATGCTCCACTGCTTGGAATCTGTTCACATATGACCCATTACCAAGAAAGGATCTAACAGATATCGGACTCACTACTTCCTCCGTAGCCCTTTTTGAGGTATCCGAGAATTCGCCTCGTGGCCGCAATTCATTTGACGTTCTGATCCATGATCACAGGCAGCTTGCTTATAAACTTTCTATGTCTACATTTGAGGTGGTAAGTTATATGGCTCATTCTATTACGTCTTTCCTTGATGGTGGGTTGCACATAGTAAGGGTTGTTTTTCTTGAGTTCGCTGATGATTGCGACTCCCTCGATCGTAGCAACCTTCTTCAAATCGTCCAGGAGAACGGCGTTGAACCAAACGTTCTGAATGTCTTACTTGACTATTTTTTACGGTCGTACTCGGTTTAATTTTTTCGGTACTTATCACTTATTTCAAGTTTTTTACAATGGGTTACTCTGTTGCCATTTCTTTTCTCTTTTTACGTTGGCAACAGTTCTATTTCCTTCAATTTCCGTGGCTGCAAATTTGCTGATGACTTTGATTTTGAATGTTCTCATAACATTGACGGCCGTCTTAGTCATCCGCAAGATAATTTGAGTAAACTGAGCGACTGAGTATGATCCCCTCATTCCTCTCATCCAATCTCCATTCTGGTTCCCGGTATCCATTAATCTTTAGCAACTTTTCAACTCTGGCATTCAATAAGGAATAGATCCGAGAAATTCTTTTGTCTGTCATTTAGGAATAGCTTTGACCTGCAACCGTTCTTAGACAAAGCATGCTGTATCTGTGTTCCCCAAGGTTCACAGACTCTCCTTTTTGTTCTTTCGTCCGAGTGTCCTATGCCTTCTTCTTCAATTTGGTACCTCATGCATTCTCCCCTCTGACTCTACTTCTCTCCGGTGTTCTTTGCGGGCCTCGAAAACAAGGATTTCATTCTTATCATCGAATCTTCAGAACTGCTTGCACGTTTTAATGAAATTACCAAATCCGATGACCGTTCTAATTAATCAAAAACATTTTGATGTCTGTTACCGACCGTTTTCACGCAGCATAGTGGAAAGTTTTCTCTCATTCTTCAACTCGTCCATCATTTAGGCTCCTCCCTTCTCATACCCCGTCCTATGGGGACGGTCTTGTACTTTACCTTTTTAGTTTACAAGTAAACCTCTGAAAAGGTAATGAATGATCTTGGATCTCACCTCCGATAGGAATATTTATGCATTATTACCACCATTTTTTTATTATCCTAGCACACAGATTATTTTAACAAAATGTTTCTTGATATATTGTGTCTGGATCTGCCCTAAATAATCATCACAGGTTTTGTTTATTCCAGCTGATAATTCGCTCACGTTCATGTGCACAAAAGCACCGTTCAACTTGATTTGATTTGACTTTATCCTCTCCTGACCCGGTGTTATTTGTAACGTGGCTTTCTTCCCTAGTTCGGGCAATCTTGTTGGGAAAACCTTTGTTGACTTTCTTTTTACTATCTTCAGAATGTATTACATTTGATAAATTGCTCATATTGTTGGTGTGCAGTACATGGTTTCGGAAGTTCACAACTCAGTGTCTCTCATGTTTACCGAGTGAGGGAATTCACGATTTGCTGCAGAGAAAAGTTGATAATTGACATGAAAATGGCCTACTTATTTCTGCTCAGCAATCCGGTTTTTAATCCAGGCAGTTATCTGCTAATCAGAGGCGTTTTTGTTTTGGAAAGTTGCTTGCCAATTTACACAACAAAGACTACTTGAATGCATAACCATGGCTCTGTCCAAAATGAATCGTGGGATCAGCAAATCCAAAACATTGTCAAACCGAGGTCACGTTTAAAGTGCTCGGAGTGCAAATATTTCAAAAAAAATTCGTTTAGAGTTTAATAGAACTGGCCAGGGAATGCCAACTTTTGACAAAACATTCACGGATGTAAGCATAAAGTTATACACGGAAGCATACCAGTAGATACGTAGGTATGCATGTATGCATGCATATGTATGTATGCATGTATGCATGTATGTATGTATGTATGTGCGTCTATATGTATGTATGCATGTATGTATGTGTGCATATATGTATGTAATTGTATATGTATGCATGTACATATATACATATATGTATATATGTATGTATGCACGTGTGTATGTATGTACGTGTGCATGCATTTGCGTCCGATCATAAGTACAGAAAATGCTAACACAACCATTGCGCTGAATTCATTTGCGGTCCTCTACCAAACTGTGTGACAACAGGGACAGTGATTGCAATAAAAAAACGTCTTACCGTCTCCGATAGCTGAATGAGATCAATTGAGATACGAATTATTCTGACATGCCCACTTGACCCTGGTAATGGTGGCGTTCGACACAACCCATCAATCGGTGATTCTGTGAATGGAGCGGTAATAGCTAGCCATAAATGAAATTTTCGCAAGCTAGCTCACTAGTTTTGCTTTCCCCTTGCTTTCATGTTTACTTCCTATCTATTCGAAATAATGTATACAAGCGTCTTGCATTTGCCAAATCTGGCGAGCAATTTCACCCCTCAAAATAGACGGTAGAGGGAGAGAGGGAAGGCACGAACAAGGCACTTTCTATTATGGACACACTAGCACCTGCGCATTAGTTACTCCAAGTTTTGCACCCAACGGAGCAAGATTCCAGCAAGCTGTCACATCGATTGTAATAAAACTCAATAGTTGATTGAAAATGGCATGACAAGTTGAAATGAAGCTGGATGGATAGACCAACGAGGTCGGCGTGTGATTTGCTCTCCGTATAAAAGGTGTGGGGTTATTAGAAGTCAGATAAAGCGGGTTGCACATGACCAACAATACTGTCGTTGTTTGCATGGACACTTCTGGGATGTTTTTCTGCAATTCGATAACTAGGAACGAGGAAAATTATGCAGACTTGGTGAACAGCAAACAACCCGTTCGCAAGTTAAAATTTCCACATATTCATTTCGTACATGTTAGTTATAAGTGATGTTTTGAACATTGCAGTGACATACGTTTGGTGAAAATTACTGGAATCAGGGCTGGAAAAGAAGAAAGATTAGAGTAGTTTCAGATGTAAACCAGGAGAATGCCCCCCCACTGCTATTGTTAATAAGAGAATGATATGTATACCATATTAGAGAATGATATTCTTTTCAGGTTCAACGGGATGGTGTTGATTTGTTTACTGAGATGGAAAATTTGACTACGAACGTTTCACCACCAGCCGAGATTACATCATCAGTACCATGGTCTTGCGCAAGCGTCTGGTTGTCATTGTCCGCTTGAATGGATTTTTTTGTGAGCCACTTCAACTCCATGGGACTTAAGCTTTCTTGTCATTTCGGAAACCAACAAAAACCAAAGAAAATTTCAATGAACGACCAAAAACGGGCGCCGCAGACCAGAACCCAAATAATGTCATCTGTCAAACTGATAGGAGAAAACCTGAAAGAACCTTGAAACACGGATCCGCGAGCACCAGCTGTGAACAAGATGGCACAGTTCGCTCTCCCTAATTTCAGCTCATGAATATCGGGAAAGTCACAAATTCAATTTCGAAAATGTGATGATTGTCTCCCAGGGCAGAAATAAGCATTCGACGGAATTTCTCGAAGCTTGGTACTCCTCGGAAAGATTGACAAAGAAACACAATCTGGGTTACGTACGCGTATCGATAGTATCCAAGGTTCAATCGGCACAGGCCAATATAAGAGCGCATTGATCCAGCCCACAACATGCCAACAGTAGGCAACGGTGAACAAAGCAACTGGGTAGCAACTCTACCCTGCCACTCTAACCGGGGTAACCAATCAGTGCCGGGTGAACACTGTAGGCCACCCATCTAAGCGGACGATGGCAACCACAAGCTTGCACAAGACCATAGCACTGATGTCACCTCGGCTAGTGATGAAACGATTGTGTGCTCATCTCAGTGAACAAATCAATACCATCCCGTTGAACCTGAGCTACGACAAAGAATATCAATTTCTAACTTGGTATATATATATATATATATATATATATATATATACCAACTGCCAGTGCCTAACTCACATAGAATAAAATGGGACCACAATTGTGATCCATAAAATGGATTCTCGACTCTTTGATATTCCTGTGAAGTGAACATCTATTCTGGTGAAAACTTGGAATCAGCGTGCAGACTAACTGAGCAAGTAGCATTTGGCACGTATGCCTGGTGAGCAACCGTAACGGCGGAGCCAGTCGTTTGCCCTCGAAAGTCGTGGTTAATTTATGTATACAGTAATGTATATAGGAATAGAAAAACTCACGCTTAAAAGCAAATTTCGCTGGAATGAAAAGAAAAGTTAATAATTTCAAGAGTTTTTCTCACTCATTTGGAGGACTACCGAGACACAGGAAAGCTAACATTAGCGCCTGTTACATCAACAAACTTTCGTCTGTTTTTGAAAACAACCAAATCAGGCACCTTTATTCGAGCATTACTACAAGTATCGTTTATAGAAACGATGCTGAACTTCCTATTATGAAATGAATTAGTTTAGCAATTTGTTACAAACGGATGATCTCAGAAATCCTAGTTCTACTAGTTAGGAAATGACTATTTGCATTTCTCCCGTAGAAGGACGTGATAACCGTGAGCTATTACGAAATTGGATGATGTAACGAACCCGAGTGGATGCCTAGGTCAGTCGGTGACAGATGATGACAGGAGCTCAGATAGGCTTTGACCGACACTGCTTTACTGAAGAAAAGTGTGGAATGGTTTGTCTATGGCTATCTAGTCAGACGCATCTTTATCATCGAGTGTTTTCTCTTCCAGCTAAAAAAAGTATTCTGTTCAGTTCATGACTTTCTTGAAATAGGTAGGCAACTAGCCTGGGTTGAACGCAACTGATCCCACAATGCGGCAGAAAATTTGTAACTACGAATGAATCTTCCGGTCGAATAGAACGCTACACCTACTGGGCATTACATAAAATATCCCCGTTGGACTTCAATGACAGGAAGACGAAGTTAGAATTTAGGTTGAATCTTATTCATTTAGTCCTTTCGGTTTTAAATTAGCTGTGAATGGGTGTTCAGGCAACTAAGCTAATGAAGCCAGTGTAAAGTATGAATGACCAATTTTTCAACGTTAATTGCAAATTCGAGAAAAGTCATCGAAAGTAGATTAGAGCATAACTTGTGCGAGTCTATCACGGTCGAGCCTTGTGCGAAACCGTACTACACAACACACATGATGGTTTACTTTAGTGAGAGGTGTACCGGACATTTCATAATGGAACAGATGCGACAATCCATTTTGTGGTACTCTAACCTCGCCAGAAGCTAGTGGGGAATTAATTTTCTGAATAGATGTTAACTGATGGGATCTCTTAGCCATGGGAATTGAAATCCCCCAACACACATATTCAGCTATTTGGATAAACCGTCAGACTGTCTTTTTCTCGTGCTCCCCAAGCACGCCATAAACAGTCACTTTGATTGGAGCCAGTAAAATATCAGGCGAATTTGTTCGGTGTTCTTTCGGTCCACTGAGTGATCGGAATCGAAAATCTCTCCGTTTTCCGGTTTTTGTGACTTTTCACGTGAACCGAATTGCACGACAATGCTCATGATCCGAAACTATTGATTAGGTGTTATCTGCGTACCGCTCGTCAAATAGGGAAATCATAGATCTGGTATGCAGCTGTTGAGTCCCCGTTAGAATTGGTGTGCACTGCGATAACACCGTGCCCGAACTGGAACGCTATCTCTGGATGGCTGATTTTGAGTCAGATGCCTTGAAAATTACGTTACGGTTTGCTAAGCTTCACCTACCACATAATGATACTGGGCGAATATGGGTATCTGAGACAAAGCAGTCGACTTCTACTGATGGATGACTTTCTGGTGCTGAGTTCAACGTTGATATCACGTGATCAGAGCTGATCTAATGAATGGATGAATTCCTATTGTTCACCTAGTTTCTGAACGAAAAAACAGTGCTAAAAGATGAGCAGACTTATGGCTTCAAACTTACCGTCCAGCATGTTCGAGTATATTTCACCTAAAATCAGTTTGCTCTGGAATCATTTTCGGCAAATTTTGGAGAATCAAACATAATTGTATCCAAATTTACAAAAGCTTTTCCAGGGTAATTGTGTAAAAATAGCAAAAGCAAACAAAGGTGTAACATTTGTGCACCAAGTCAGTGGTTAGGACATTCATACGCCTACGTGCCAATGGAATAGTTCTGTGTTTTCTTCTGGCGGCGGTCCACTTACCCACGGAAACATCAACTTTTCCGAAACTGGCCACTAAATCGAATAGGGAAAACTTAACTGTTATGCTGTTGGGCACCTATGCTGGTTGGGCAAAAGGCCGTCAGCCTTGTGCTTGCGGCTGTCATGCCTCTGTGTACACAGGGACACTGAGGGTCAACGGATTTCAAGTAACCACAATTTGTGTTCTTCGTTTCCTGTAAGCATCAAATCTAGCGCGTGAGCCCCAATTTATTAATTCCCTATCAGTTTGTTAGCTAGCTATCCGTTTTAATGTCGCCAAAATCGTGGACTGCCTGTTTGACCTCGTCATGTAACTGGCTTTGGTACACAAACCATATTCAGACTGTTTTTGCCCTGGAATTTATGTTTCAAAAGTAATGATCAGACGCTCGAGCCACAAATTTTATTCAGTGGCTTCAAAAATGTGCAATTATCCAATCAATAATGAAATGGGATTGCCGGAGTTACCTTCCGTAGTCTGATGAATACTTCACAGTTTGAATTATGCGTTTGGTATAGTGCCTTCTGTACATCTTTTTTGAAAAACCCATTATCGATTGTATTTCTTTTGAGATAACAAACACATGAGCTTTTCGAAAGTCATCACCACTGATCCAGTAGGCATTTTGCAAGCCCTGTCTGGCCTTCGGTTTTTCCAGTTGTGGGTTTTAGCATGTCTGACAAGTTGTATTCAATTAGAGTTGATTAGTCGGGGAAAAAACACTTAACGTATTTTTTTTTGATTAGCCAGTATTATTTTTTAGATGCAAACATACCTCTATTTTTCATCATAATATCGGGTTCTGAAAACAGGAATACGGCTTACATCAGTAGGGTTTAGTGGATAACTGGCGCATGTGTTAAATTAGTCGGGGCTCGGTGTAGCTACGTACGGGGATATATACAGGAGACTAGGACAAAAACAAAAAGCTGACAGAATTGGCAGCCTTCGAATAGGAAATTTCATTTTGGTCGGCATGCTATTCACAAATTTGCTTAGGAAAGTATCGTCAATTTTAGGTGGTTCGATACCCGGGTAGGTACACATACATATACACATACACAAACACACACGCACTCGAACACGAACACAAGCTCCTTAGAATAATGGTAGATGAGAACATCCGTGCTTGCCTGTTGGAACACTTATCCATGTTTCTTGAGCAAACCTCTCCATCTGATCTATTTTTTCGCAATCTTTTGGTTCATTGCCATCTATGAAATATCCAACTGCTCTAGGCCGGAAGGCTATGAGATCGAAGTGAAAATTTGTCACAAAGTGCATCACGCAACAGGGTATGAGTGCATCAGCAAATACATCGTCTTTAAAGCATTTCTTCATTTTAGTTTATCATGGAAATATGCAGTTTTGCAAAAATTTGGAATGGAGACCCCTTTTGGGACTATCCTGTAGCATAGTAGGTTGATATCAAGAAGACTAGTGCATTCGTATTTTCAGCTATCGATTCGTAAGTCCACAAGCGATTCTATTCTCACTCCAGGATCGTCCACCCTCACTTTAACAAATTAGACATATTAAAACAAATGAAGAACCTTAATTATCATTGACCAGTGTCATTTATTTACTACATCAGAGTCTGTAACGGTGGTTTCTACAAGTCTTCTGATTGGGCCGTCTCGTTGGTGAATTTTACTTCCAAGTTCACAAAACCGCTTTGGGCTGAAACCTTACCATCCACACGGATTGTTTGACCTCAGTCGCTCATGATTTATTCAGCCCTGTGGACCAGTTTTGCGTTGTCTACACCATTTTCCCCACTTTTTTGGGAATTATGCCACAGACACATCTGTGTGTTCCTGCCGTACGTGCATCGTTCCACAATCTCCAAGCGGACGTGACCTATTGAGGCCTTGGGAAAAAGAGACTTGTTCTTATACAATTCCAAATATTTGTGTCATGAACTAGAATAATTTCGCAATAATGAAAAAAACATTTTGGGGACTGACGTCGTCATGATTCCACAGCGTGTGATGTCTAGTAACTAATGGTATGGTGTTTTTTTGTTGTGATGTTGCAAACCGCGCGCGATTTGAAAAGCCAAGAATGTCTTAGGACAAAGTCAGCATTCAGAAACCTTCCGGTCACCCTAACGCGTTGTGTGATTGTAAGTGAAGAATAAAGCAACTCGGTCCAGCTCGGGTTCTTCATGAACAAGAATACTGTACCTTCGCAGATAGTAGATTTCCCTTGACGTAGCCCCTTAGCCCACTACCCGTAACAATTCTTCCAAGTAGACAAATCCGAGAAAAGTTTTCCATGCTTGTTGAGAAGCTCCATCTCATACTTTTAAGTCACCGATGACCCGTGCAGAAAAAAGTCGTTTTGAAATTACCATTAAATTGATCTTATATCGATTTCAAGAATAGCTCATGTGGCGAGAATCACTAAAGCTTGGAAACTTAAAGTCTTCATGTTGAGAGGCTCAGTTAAAGGTGTCTGGTGTAAGAGGGAGAAAAACGCCTCCTAATTTTTAACTGTGAGCAGGTGAGCTTAAATAACTAAGCGGCCTCTGCTCGGTTAAAAAGTATCAGAACATCTGGATGGTGGCCTGGAGCTGTTTGTTCCATCTTATTCCTGCTAGGTGTACTCGAGCAATAGGTATATGAATTCGGAAATTTTGTGTTGCTCGTAGCTCAGGTTGTTGGTTTTCCCGAGCGTTCCGTTCGCTGAGTTTCGGGGTTTGGGTCGCAAGCGTTTCGTCACCAGTCGAGGCACATGTACTGACTATGTCACCTCGACAGGTGACGAAACGTTTGCGATCTAATTGGCAAGCTCAGCCATGAGAAACCTAATGCAAATATTAGGTTTATATTACTCACCTTTAGTAATCACAAGTGGTCCTTCAGCTAGGGAAATAGATAATCCATAGATCGAATGCATGTGCGTGAATGATAATTTCCATAGTGTTAAGTCAAAGCGATCCCTTTGCAAGTGTAGAAAGAATTTCCTCCGAGTTCTCCAGACGATACAATCGAACAAACGGTTGAGTGACGAGATTTTTCAAAGTTTTATACGCATGAAATAGATGGGTAATAACCGCAGTCGCTGATGTGACTTGATGGGAGATTACCAGCGGCACTTGAAAGAGACCAGGAGTCAGTAGGACTAACACTGTAAAGAAATAAAACTAAAAACATTGCAACTCGAACTTCCTTTTTGGCCAGATCAGAGGCGCACGAACAACGACATCGGACTTGGGCATGTCTGTGCACACGTGACTGGTTGATATAAACCAATCAGGCCACGGCTGATTAGGTTTTCCGTCTATCGGTAATTTGGTGACCTTCAGCAGTTAAGTGGATGAAGGTCAAGTTTTGGACGTTGGCACGCTAGCTGGTGAGGTTGTATCTGCTGTGTGTTGGGAGGTACGTTTTTGAGAGTACTTTTCATTCTGTACGATGGCAAAAGTTTGCATGTGCCGCTGATCGTTCGCTGCAGTACTGCTCTTGTGAAATCGTAGAAATGCTCAATAGCACTGATTTTGGTCAGACCATAAAATAGGCATCAGCATCATGTGAATTTTCATCATTCGTGTCCGCCTTTTGCTCCTTTTCCACGTCATCATCATCCGCATCATCCGAATCAATCGTCATTAGCATTGTTCTTATGGTTATCAACAACGAAAAGTCACCTGTAACTAAAAGGTAAAAGGCCTAAATCACTGACCCGGGAGGACGGAAGTGTAATTCGTGAGCCCTCGTACAAACGGAGAGATTCCATTCGACTGACTAATTTGCGAGTGGTTCAAAACCTTTCGTTTCATCACACAAGCGTTTTTTGCAATTCGTCTGTGTAAAATCGTTGTTCTTTGCCCCATCTGTAGCTCGTGTCGTGCCGAGGGTTATTCGCGACACACTTATTCCCGATCCGCGTACTGCCACTGATTTCAACTTGGATATATCATTCACATATAGAAGTCTGTCCCGGGTACTCACAATTCGTGCACATTGCAACAAGAAATCACCAAAAACGAGTAAGTTTTTTCGGTTAATCTGCTTTTTTGACGAAAGGACATGTCTAATCATATTGGTGAATCTTTCATCTTTTATATTTTACTTCCTTTATTAATGACACAATAATGCACATCGATTGTCAGGAAGGGAACCTCGGCCAGCAGAGGGCTGCCAAGTGGGGAAGTTGACCGGCGGTGGGAGGATTCGAACCCGCGACCTTATCCGTTTGGCCACCGCCGGCCACTGGTGGGACTAACTGGTGAATCGATTAATAAAGTCAAATAGCTACTAATTAGCTGAGTTGCTGATCAATAAGATTAAATCTTCAAGACGTGATGAGGATAACAGAAGTTCTAACCGGCATTTGTTTACGGCCGTCCCTGATGCTATTTAATGCTCCTTTATTGGGTAAACTCTTATGTGAACATATGGTTTCTAATGCCGGATTGAAACACATGCATGAAGTCCACCCAGATATTGTAGTCATCACACGTATGCAAAATGGGCAAGAAAGCTACACAGATAGGTACCGGGACATCAAACATAGGTAGATTTACGTATCCGCGTGAATTTTACACAATCTTGACACCGTTTTCCTGCAACTAAATTGAAGGACAGCAAAATCATATTGCCGCATTTAGACGAAACGATTCCACCACGCCATAAATGCATGTTCGGATGAATATTTTTTGAACACAGCTGACCAACTCGAAAGCTTTTAGTCACACTCGTTCCAAACATCAGTCAGTGTCTAGTGTTAAGCCACGGGACGCGGTAGCCACTCGATAAATTAACCGTGTGTCAAGTATATGCGATGCAGCTTGGGTCCATGTTACAAGACACCGAATAAATGTGACTTACTTTCTTTCTCATAACATTTTGAACAGTCTGCCGATAGAAAAACAAAATAGCACACGTATGACGATAGCGGATTCTTAGAAGGGGTTGAAAGTCTCGAAAAACGACAACCACGAAGTCTCAATTTAATTATGTTTAGCCATTAATTACCGCTGATTTGTTTGTTGTATGTGACAGTTACCATTTGTCACTAGTGACTTCCGGCCAATGTTTTCAGTCAGAGAGTGTCACTCGGTTTAGGGGGTGAATGGTGACAGATAGATTTTGTACTACGGACAATTTAGTTTAGCATCCTCCATGGGGTGCTATATTTTCTAACCATGTAACTGGAATAAATGTTCCCGTGATTACTAATAATCGAGTCACATTTTCTCCTCCCTCTAGAGAAACTAGACACAATGTCAAGTGAACGAGAGTTTGGCTTTTTCCCGCTTGGGTGAGAGATCAAATTTTCGATCCCTGATGGGAAGCGGTTTGCAAACAGATTACTCCACGGTGTTACCTTTCTCAGCTTCTGCGTTTCTGTCTGGGAGATGGCGATTTCTTCAAATCTCAAGTATCGTCTTTGGGCACGTGACACCATTTAATAAAATCAAATTAATAGCATGAAAAAAAAGTATTGATGGAATCTTTATGCATGAATCATGGTCATGATAACCGATAAGCTTGAAGTCTTCATTGGCAACTATTCATTTACCGTTTTTGCTACCCAGATCTCTGACAACACCTTATCAGGCTGTTCATTTGTTCAGTTCCTTTGTTGAAATGCGTTCATTGGTGTTAATGCTGACTGCTGAACACTGAATGCTGCAGTGTATACTGGGACTACAAGCAATTTAGCGTTTCATACAGTGTTGAAGCTATATTATTCAATCGAATCAACACGATTCTGCTTAATCTCAATTTATTTTGAGCATGACGTCCGAGTCGTGTTCGTAACCACGAATTCTCACCGGAAGAGTGGTTGGAAGAAAACAACATATAACAACGAAACCATCAAAAACTCAAAAGTAGCTGGTTACTAGGTAAACCAAAGTTCTTCTATGCTAAGAATTGTCTACCATGATGATTAAAACTCGTTCCTCTCAGCTGCCAAGCAAAATCAGCTTAAACGTGCCCATTTTCTAGTCCCCTTCAGTTATGATGAGGACTCCAGACTTACCCGGTTTGTTCGAATTGGCAGTTGTTTCTTCATCTGAACAATGAATGAATAAAAGTGGTAAGGATTATGACGAAAGCCAATCAGTCAACCGGGGAACGCATGAAGTGAATTTGTTAGAGGGCCAACTTGAAGATGATCTTGAGCACCTTGTCGCTACTCGCGGAGAGCGGATCGCTGTGGTGTTGAGGTAAGACACGCATTCGGTCAACCGGTAAGTTCAGCGGGCGAATGACTTATCGCATGGTGCACGCCAGCATTTTGTTAATTACCCAACAAAGAATAGAAGTTGCGTATTGATCCAGTATAGTGAATAATTGTGCATACTAGTTAATACTTATCCATTCATCCTTCTACCGCGGAAATGTGGTCATTACTTTTAGGTGCCTCGTTTCAATAATCGGATTCTTCTTTAAGTCCGACTCTGAATCGACAAAGCGAGAGCAAATTTCCCAGTCCGATAAGGAGAAATCTCGCATCGGGCACACAATTACCAACACCAGTTAATTGGAAATGGCATAAGTATTTCTACACTGAAAACGTGTTAATAGGCATAAGCATTACTGAAAGAAATCAGATAGCAACATTCAATAGTTTTGCTGAGATTCTCAAAACGGTTACAGGCTGTCGACTCTTTCAGTGATCGACTTGGGCTACTGGATCAGGCAACATTCACCTCGGTGCAGCTTAAAGATGACAGTCTGATCACCGACAATCACGGAGACAAATCTTTGGATAGAGAACTGTTGAAACAGTCAATGGTAGTGCTATCATGCAACAAAATGATGCGACTGAAATTTACGGGTCTCGTCTGAAGCGGAATTGTCAAATATTGTCGCTTTTTGCAACGATGGCCAGTGGAATCTTTGTTTTTTTAGTCATTAACTATCACCTACATTCTCTGACTACATTTTGTTTGTTACAGGTGCTCTGCTAATCATACATACACACAAATAGGCTACAGCCGGGGCTTACGAATGCTGGATACGTGTACACGAAGAATGAGCCTTGTGACGTGAGTAAGTGTGAATGCAAAGTCTAGTCACAAAAATCGATCCACGAAGTTGTGCTATTTAATAGCTACGGTTGACACGACTTAATAGGCTAGATCGCACGACATTTCCGGTGTACGAAAACGGACATGAAACAGAGCATGTGATAGCTTGCTGCTCCTTCCAACTCTGTATGTGATCCACAATGAGGTTGCGTGTTTGTGCTTCCAATACACCTGCTTGATGTTGGGTTTCGTTTTTAGGGGGCACAGAATGTGAGTGCACTTGTTCACATGACCTCACATGACCTCATGAACAACGTTGCACGTTGGCCTCGATTCTTGGTATGTACGAACAATATGAATTTGGTTCTAATAACCTAAAACTAGCAAGAGATGTCATTCTGCCTATGTACGTAATAAGAAATGTAACGAACACGTTAGCGATCAAAACTACTTCGGATACAAATGCTATGCTATCCTGAATTCGGATTGCGGTCATAATGTCACTATTGACATTTGGTCAAATCTACTAATATTTAAGAGATAGTTCAGATAACCGCGGCGTCCGCGCGTCTACTCAGTGCAATGTAATCGGAAACATCAACTGTCGGAGATCGGAGTAAATAAGACGCAATGATAGCCGTCAGCTGTCCATCACTGCCTATTTGTACTAGGGTGCAAATGAGCCCAGGGGAAAAGTTTTAGAACGAATTTGCGTTAATCGAAAATAGTACTGGGAAATTCCTAGGCAGAAATAAATAACCGATTTGAGCTCGAATGCAATACTGTTTGAATCCATAACTAAAATAAATACGCATGCGGAACGCCCATCAATTTCGACAGAAATAATTATTTCTAATCCGTTTGCATATAATCGCCGTGTGCCGTGATTTAGCTGAAAAAGTCTAAAAACTGTTATTTTTCAACTTTGCTAACATTGACAAAACAGACACTCATCATGCTCGGGTGAAAAAACTACAACTAACGCATCGATTACTCACTCGAATCGGTTTCAGGACTGACATTCTCTTTTGAATCCAAAGAAAAAAACAAACCAAATGACAGATATGCGAACACGGAGTTCATAGTAGGCAAATACGTCTTCTGTTAGTGACTTTCATTGGTCGCTGGAAAGAGTACAAACGTACCTCATCAGTCCACTTTGAATTGTGCTCCAAGTCACGTTTTTATGGATCCTGAACCCCTCTTGAGATGAGCCCTAACAGCTGCGGAGCACAACACTCACGCTTCATAAATGTCAAAAAGACTGACTACCGGCCTTCAAGACACAGGTAAAGTTACTTCTTCATCGGTACGTATCCACCATCAGTGTCATTCTCTACGAACCGACGGAATGAACGGAATCTAAACTGCACCAATGTTGTCTTTTTCGGAGAAACAGTAATGGTATTGTTATCTATAATAATAGTAAATCGCTGATTATTTCCAACGATCGAATCGCTGGCAACATGTAGAACCACTTGCGAAAGTGTGTGCATGATAACCATGTCAGGGATTCCAGTATTCATTACTTATACAAAAGTGATATTATTCAAAACTGAAAATGCAAGACGAGTTCTTCAATCAACCGATCTTCGCTTACCCTTCGAATCGGCTGCGTCTAATAGACAGGAACCAAAGAAACAATTTCTATTGCTCTAACACGTTTATCTTTTTACCAGTTGTTCATTGCCAAAATCGACTTTCGCACTAGCATTTCACACTTCATCAGCACTGGATTCACGTGAGCTGATCCGCGCATTTCACACCGAGTCATTCCAAATTGAGGATAGAAAATCAATACTGGGACAATGATTATAATCATAATAGTGTTATTATTATAGTAATATTCTTCCATTATATATATTTCATATATGTCCTGCAACAACGGCCAGTACACTTTATTTCGGCACCCAAAAGGGGGCTTGTCAAGAATATCATATTTTGGAAACGGAAAACACGAACGAGGGCGAAGGAAAGATGGGCTCTTCGCTGCTAAAACAAACTGGCACAGAGCATTCTGCTATGATATTTTGATAAACCGAAATTCTCTTTGCTCTGGTTTTCGTTATAAACTGCGAATATTGCCTAATAAAAAATCGGCGTGGATAGGATCGTCTAGAGGAAATAATTAAGAAAGTTTTGAGTGAACTCACGTTGAAAGACATGGCTGACAGGTAACTAAGCTGGGTTTCCTGCTTGGATATTTTTACTCAGTAGATTAAATTTATCAATCTTACCGTTTGGTGTAGTGCCGCTACTTTTACTTATATTCGACATGTCTCCAAACTTGAAAATGCCCGCATGGAATCGTCCATGGGCAGAAATGTGCAGTGCACAGTTTTGTCATCTTCACTGCTATTTTTGCTGGGGAGATTCTTTGTTTTTCAACCTCGTACGTCAGCATTACTGTCGTCATGTGGACATTTATAATTTAGTACCATGAATTACCTCGCGAATGATTCGTCCGTTAGAGCTAGGTACCCGAAATCACACAGCCCACTAACCAGATCAAGTCAGCACATAATTTTCTATTGACAGAACATAGATGTACTGTCTCAGGTGAGAAATCGTTCAGTGAATAGGTGGTTAGGAGCTCAGAAAGTTTTGCCGCGAAACTTTGCAACAAATGGGACGAGGACATCGAAATTCCGCATTTAGTTCTCAAATTATTGAAAACACTCTAAGGCTCAATTATCCAGTTGAATTTCACACTAACTGTCTTTGACTTTTTTTGGTTACGTAATCAAATTGGGTTATCTGCTGCGGTTGGCTGCGGTTGAGTGGTCACGTGAGCTAAACAAACTACGTAGACGAGAACACATTAGAACTGATGTTGGAGGGGATCGGTTTCTATTTACTTTTCGGTACCTGCTCAGAATTTCCTCTCCAAGTGAGTAGTAGGGTTCTCCCTGCAAGGCTTACTTTGAGCTTACAGCTAAATCCCACATAGGGTGCTTGGAATTACAAGGCACTGAACACTAGATAAAAAGTATTTTATGCCCATATTGATTGTGGCCACACAGGGCATTCAACTACGAGTTATTCGAGTCAACAGAATCCAGTCGATTCGACATTACCAAATTTCTTCACTAGCACTTCAACTGTACCTCTCAGTAGCAGAGCACTAGTGATGAAGTCTCTTTCAGTGTAGATGCGAAACAATGTTGATGGAAACACAGGGCACATAATGTACTTAATTGTTCAGTAATTGACCGTCGGTGATCGCAAGAAGGCAGGACACAAATGCACGCCCATAGAATTCAGTTGTTGACATTCTTTGGTAGGAAAAATGGTACTCTATTAGTCTAGTGCAACTCGTGATAAAAAGAAGCAATACCTGACTATGTCCCACTCAAATTGATTCACACGCAGACACACAAACACATTTGAATCAAGCGGTTTCTAAATACAAGTATACTTTCGCCAATTTCACGGTAGCGGACTTCGTACGTCGTTTTTGCTGATATCGAGCTGCTGATATCGGAAAAATGTGCAAGTGAAAAAACCTACCATTTAGATTATTGCCTAAAATGAACCCGTGAGGACGAATGCGAGCCTCGGAGATTCGAACGAGCATAATTTAAATAGTATTTAGCAAGTCGTCCAGACCCAACAGTCCTATAGTCTTCGGATGCACACGGTTCGGCTAAAAGTTGCGCATATAACGACCATTGGATTGGATCAGGAACAAGTGAGAAATCCGTAGATCTAAGCAACACAAGTGGAGGGTTAGATCAAATATCCTGGACTGTACGAATGATAGGCCTCCAGCAGATTGGAACGAAAAATCCATCAAGTGTGATCGCTTTTCAATTAAAATTTTACAGCCAACCGCTCAGAGAGAGAGAGAGAGACGATAAATAATGAAAGACCGACTGTAAAATAAGTTGAAAAACAATGCAGAAGAGAGAACATTTCGGATGGAAGGACTTCACTGATCGTGACATTGAACCATATGACACAATGGCTCCAACCAACTCTCGAGAGGATCTGGTGAACCTAACCAGGTAGTCTAACTGCATCTACACCAGCCAGTCCACTAGTAAACGTTTTCACACATTCTGCCATATCACCTGCTAGGCACCTAAGCCCATAGTACAACCATTGCCTGTTGCGGAGAATGGTGGAAAGCAGGTTGAGCGGCCGGTGGAAACGAAACATGTTCCAATCAGTTTAGTTTGTGCACATTTAGTTTATCCTTTATCATACGACCCAGTAACCTACGCTTAACTTGTGAGTCACGCGTAAATTTCTCCCATCCTACTCTACCAACAGTACGGAGACGGTGTTCCAACACCCAAAACCTTCAAAGACTGTCTGCTTTAAATCAATTTTTCAATTAGGGTACCCCTGAACTCCAGATGAATGTTGAATGCGTGGACGGAAGTTAACATTCTGCCCACGTATTCCCCGTCGATGTGCATCATTGTTTTATCTAAGGACGCAAAACTTGTCTGTTTTTGCCTCATGGGAAAATCGACGACTAGATTCATAGATAAAAGCGGCAGACGTTAAGTAGAACTCTCAATCTGGTCCATGATGGCTCAAAGCACGAGACGCGTGGTGTAGTTAAGGTCAGTTCAAAAGCACATGGTGAGTGATAATTAGAGAAATGCTTACGCAAAATCATTTTGCAAGGTAGCAATTAACGCAAAATGGTGAATTTCTAACATTTGATTTCTTCATTGCAAAAACATTAGTTTTGCTAATGCATCATTTCTGTAGAAGCGCTTGTGGCGATCCCGTTGGTGAGGGTATCAGTTCTCTCAGATCGTTCAGAATGAACGTGATATCATTGCCAAACACACCGAGTTCCATTCAACCTCTAAATTTAAAATGAATTTGATTGGAACACCCTTCCTTCCGTGTACTTAATCTGTCCACAAGAGTAGTCTTGATCATTGGCACGGCCACCTAAGCATAGCAAACTTTGCACTTTCAATGTTTATTTATTCTTGAGCATTTTGTCGATTGGTTGGGGAAAGCTGAATTTAGCCACGTTCAACGCATTTAAGTTGAACATGTCGCGTAACAACACATTGTAAACTGACAATCAAAACATGGGATGAGGAATACAAAATGTTAGTAATGCAGTTACCTACCTTCCTCGCCACTCGTTCCCTTGGAGGCTAAACAATGGATCAATGTAATGGAACAATCAGTAGTACTGTCAGCCGAACCGGAAGGACCGGACAATAACTTCAGGATGCCTCAATTTATATTTCATTTTATCCACTGTGGATCCCAGTGGAGTACACTGTTCCCCGGATACCAGTGCAATATTCAGCTTGAAACAGAATAGTCTTGCGTGTTGAGCCATCTTCATACTCGTACACGCCCCTGTTAAGTTGATACTAGAATCTTATTTGGATCCATGGGAACATGCGTGGATAATGAATGCATGTAGAATTCACAAGGTAATTTGTTCCAGGATTTCCATCGGTTAAGTAGAAGCACATTTCAAAAAAGGTGCAAGGTCTGAGATTATAGAATTTCGTTGTACTTAGTAAGTTTGTGTTTCATGAGTGTCTGCCGCAAATTTTTTCGAATGAACAGTATCACAGGAAGGGCTATTTTTATTTGTTAGTAGTATGTTGCTCATAGCAATAGATGGGTTGAAGTTACACGGAAACTTCATCC